>CM038409.1:52503019-52747796 GCA_021498475.1 Saguinus midas
TTGTGCTGGGACTACAGGCTTGAGCCACGGAGCCCAACCCAAATTGTGTTTTTTTGTTTTAAAGACGTGGTTTCACCATGTTGGTCGGGGTCTCGAACCGCAACTTCTCGTGATTTGCCGCATTGATCTTTGAGGCCTCTGAATGACAGGCTGCCTTTAACCACCGTGCCGGGCTGTTATAATGTATTGTTAAAAATTAGAGACTCTGCCAGGTGCTGCCACTCACGCCAGCAATCTAAGCACTTTGGGAGGCCGAGGTGGGCGGGTTTCCTGAGGTCAGTTCGAGGTCAGCCTGAGCATTACGGTGAAAACCCACCTTACATAATAAAAGAGAAAAAGAAAGTAACAGACTGATGAGTGTGCAATTGAAACAAAACGAGGTGCCGAGACTCCACCCCAAAACCGCCTTTCTTTATTACGTGCAGTTTCCTCTTGTCACCAAGGCTGGAGTGCAACAGTGCGATCTTTGCTTATTGCAACTCCTGCCTTTCGGGTTCAACTGAATGTCATCCCAATGCCTTCAAGTAGCTGGGGTTGCAGGTGTCCACACCAGGTCCAGCTAACTTTCTATTTTTATTTTCTGTACCTCCAATCTATCTTTATTTGATTTCCACAAAGCAGTCACTACAAGAAATAAAATACAAAAGCTGCACACCTGTGTGTCATTTTACACTACTGACGGCCTTCTGTGTAGCATCCCAATTTTAGTGTACGTGCTGAGAGACCACATGCCAAGCCCAGCTAAGCTTTTTATGTTTTCTGTTTTTTTTTTTGTATTTTATAGGAGCGGCTACGCTGTGTCCTTGAGGCCAGTCTCGAACCTGTGACCTCACGATCCACCTGCCTCGGCATTCTTTGTGCTGGGACTACAGGCTTGAGCCAGAGCCCAACCAAATTGTGTTTTCATTTTAAAGATGGTTTCACCATGTTGGTCGGGCAGGTCTCAAACCGCAACTTCGTGATTTGCCTGCATTGATCTTTGAGGCCTCTGAATGACAGGCTGCCTGAGCCACCGTGCCGGGCTGTTATAATGTATTGTTAAAAAGAAATTAGAGACTCTGCCAGGTGCTGCCACTCACGCCAGCAATCTAAGCACTTTGGGAGGCCGGTGGGGGTTTCCTGAGGTCGAGTTCGAGGTCAGCCTGAGCATTATGGTGAAAACCCACCTTACATAATAAAAGAGAAAAAAAAGAAAGGTAACAGACTGATGAGTGTGTGCAATTGAAACAAAACGAGGTGCCGAGACTCCACCCCAAAACCGCCTTTCTTTATTATGCAGTTTCCTCTTGTCACCAAGGCTGGAGTGCAACAGTGCAATCTTTGCTTATTGCAACTCCTGCCTTTGGGTTCAACTGAATGTCATCCCAATGCCTTCAAGTAGCTGGGGTTGCAGGTGTCCACACCACCAGGTCCAGCTAACTTTCTATTTTTATTTTCTGTACCTCCAATCTATCTTTATTTGATTTCCACAAAGCAGTCACTACGAAGAAATAAAATACAAAAGCTGCACACCTGTGTGTCATTTTCTACCTGAAGAGCCTTCTGTGTAGCGTCCCAATTTTAGTGTACGTGCTGAGAGACCACATGCCAAGCCAGCTAAGCTTTTTATGTTTTCTGTTTTTTTTTTGTTTTAAAGACGTGGTTTCACCATGTTGGTCGGTGGGTCTCGAACCGCAACTTCTCGTGATTTGCCGCATTGATCTTTGAGGCCTCTGAATGACAGGCTGCCTGAGCCACCGTGCCGGGCTGTTATAATGTATTGTTAAAAAGAAATTAGAGAGACTGTGCCAGGTGCTGCCACTCACGCCAGCAATCTAAGCACTTTGGGAGGCCGAGGTGGGCGGGTTTCCTGAGGTCAGTTCGAGGTCAGCCTGAGCATTATGGTGAAAACCCACCTTACATAATAAAAAAAAGAAAGGTAATCAGACTGATGAGTGTGCAATTGAAACAAAACGAGGTGCCGAGACTCCACCCCAAAACCGCCTTTCTTTATTATGCAGTTTCCTCTTGTCACCAAGGCTGGAGTGCAACAGTGCAATCTTTGCTTATTGCAACTCCTGCCTTTGGGTTCAACTGAATGTCATCCCAATGCCTTCAAGTAGCTGGGGTTGCAGGTGTCCACACCACCAGGTCCAGCTAACTTTCTATTTTTATTTTCTGTACCTCCAATCTATCTTTATTTGATTTCCACAAAGCAGTCACTACGAAGAAATAAAATACAAAAGCTGCACACCTGTGTGTCATTTTTCTACCTGAAGAGCCTTCTGTGTAGCGTCCCAATTTTAGTGTACTGCTGAAGAGACCACATGCCAAGCCAGCTAAGATTGTTTTTTTTTTTTGTATAGAAAGAAGGATGGGTCGGAGGGATGAGAAAGTCGAGACCTGGTTTCTGCATTTTTTCTTTTTCTTTTTTTATCCTCCTAAATGAAAAGAAAGGCTAAACTTTGTTTTGCTGGAGATTGGTTTGATTTTTTTTTTTTTTTGGAAAGGAAAAGAAAAAGATGGTTAAGAATATTGCTTTATTCTATAAATGGCTTTCTAATGGATCATTGTTTTGTGTATTTAAAATGGAATGTATATTTTATTTATCTAAAGTGGAGAGTTCTTCAAGTGCTTATTAAGTTTACTTGTTACTGATCTGAGTTCAGATTCTGGATATCCTTATTTATTTTTCTGTTTAGTTGAGTCTGAATCTCTTTATGGGTCATGTATCTGGGTGTTAGGATGTGTGTCCCAAATGCATAATTGCAACTCCTTTTTGTTTATTTATTTGTTTCTCTTGGTTGGTAAATCTTTCTCCAACCCTTTGTTTTTAGTCATATATCTTTGGATGAAATGGGTCTGGATATAGTATACTGTTAGATTTTGGCTGTGTTTTTTAATTAGAAAATTTACTGCCATTTGATGTTAACTGCTATTTATCCATTGTTGATGTAAATTCTTCTTTCTGTTGATGTTCTTTACTTTTGGTATATTTTTAGAAAGGCTAATACTGGTTGTTCCTTTCTGTGTAATGCTTCTTTCAGAAGTTTTTGTAAAGCAGGCCTGGTGGTAATAAAATCTCACAGTGCTTTGTTCATTTTTTTCTTCAATTGTGAAGCTTAGTTTGGCAGGATATGAAATTCTGGGCTGAAAGTTCTGTTCTTTGAGGATGTTAAATATCGGCCTCCACTCTCTTCTGGCTTATGAGCTCTTTGATCTGCTGTAAGTCTAATAGGCTTCCCTTTGTGGGTAACCTGACCTTTCTCTCTGGCTGCCCTTAGTATTTTCTCCTTTGTTTCAACCCTGGTGAATCTAATGATTATGTGTCTTGGGGTTGCTCTTCTTAAGGAATATCTTTGTGGTGTTCTCTGTGTTACCTGAGGTTGAATGGTATCCTGCTTTGCTAGATTGGGAAAATTCTCCTGGATAATATCCTGAAGAGTATTTTCCAGCTGAGATTCATTCTCTCCATCACATTCAGGTACACCTATCAAACGTAGATTAGGTCTTTTCACATAGTCCCATAATTCTTGGAGACTTTGCTCATTCCTTTTATCCTTTTTCTCTATTCTTGTCTTCTTGTTCCATTTCATTAAGTTGGTCTTGACCTCTGATATCCTTTCTTCTGTGATCATTGCTATTCAAACTTGTGCATATTTCACTAAGTTCTCGTGTTGTATTTTTCAACTCCATTAGTTTATTTATATTCCTTTCTATATTGTCCATTCTTTTTAACATTTCATCTAACCTTTTTTCAAAGTTCTTAGTTTCTTTACATTGGGTTAGAACAAGTTGTTTCAATTCCCAGAGGTTTTTACCATCCACCTTCTAAAACCTCCTTCAGATACTGGAACACAGTCCTCTTCCATTAGGGCTTGTTCCTTTGCTGATAATTACTATCCCTGTAGAGGAGAGTTCTGACTTTCAGTTTCTCGGCCTTTTAGGCTGTTTTTCCCTTTATTGTATATTTATCCATCTGATGTCTTTACAATTAGCGCCTTTCTGATTAAGTTCCTGAGAGGAGTCAATTTATTGATTCCCAGTGCTGGAATCTGAGCAACCCACTGCCAGCCAAAACAACAGCGATAAGACTGATGGTGCTCTTCTGCCTGGGAATCTCGGTCTGGCTTCTTCTTGAGTCAACTCTGCCTTCCTGGAGCTCAAACACCAGTCAGTAGGGGAACCAGTCCTTACTGCACAAACAGCTGCCATGCTCATAAAATGCGCCACAGAAGTCGCGCTGGCGACCACTCCTCCACTGAAAATCTTCTGGTCCGTGGGTGATGAAAATTTCTCTAAAAATGTGGCGTCCTCACGTTCTTGGAGCTTTCACTGGGAGCTACAATCCCGAGCTGTTAACGATCAGCCATCTTGGATCTCTCTCCAAGATTTTTTATGTTTTTCTATTTTTTTGTATTTTATAGGGAGCAGGCTATGCTGTGTCCTTGAGGCCAGTCTCGAACCTGTGACCTCACGATCCGCCTGCCTCTGCATTTATTTGCTGCGACTACAGGCTTGAGCCACGGAGCCCAACCCAAAGTGTGTTTTCGTTTTAAAGACGTGGTTTTACCATGTTGTTCGGGTGGGTCTTGAAACCCGAAACATCTCGTGATTTATCCGCATTGATCTTTGAGGCCTCTGAATGACAGAATGACTATAAACACCGTGCCGAGCTGTTATAATATATTGTTAAAAAAGAAATTAGAGAGACTCTGCCAGGTGTTGCCACTCACGCCAGCAATCTAAGCACTTTGGGAGGCCGAGGTGGGCGGGTTTCCTGAGGTCACGAGTTCGAGGTCAGCCTGAGCATTACGGTGAAAACCCACCTTACATAATAAAGAGAAAAAAAAAAGGTAACAGACTGATGAGTGTGTGCAATTGAAACAAAACGAGGTGCCGAGACTCCACCCCAAAACCGCCTTTCTTTATTACGTGCAGTTTCCTCTTGTCACCAAGGCTGGAGTGCAACAGTGCGATCTTTGCTTATTGCAACTCCTGCCTTTGGGTTCAACTGAATGTCATCCCAATGCCTTCAAGTAGCTGGGGTTGCAGGTGTCCACACCACCAGGTCCAGCTAACTTTCTATTTTATTTTCTGTACCTCCAATCTATCTTTATTTAATTTCCACAAAGCAGTCACTACGAAGAAATAAAATACAAAAAGCTGCACACCTCTGCATGTCATTTTTCCACTACGATGATGCCAGCCTTCTGTGTAGCGTCCCAATTTTAGTGTATGTGCTGCCGAAGAGAGCACATGCCAAGCTCAGCTAAACTTTTTTATTTATTTTTTTCTTTTTTTGTATTTTATAGGGAGCAGGCTACGCTGTGTTCTTCGAGGCCAGTCTCGAACCTGTGACCTCACGATCCACCTGCCTCGGCATTCTTTGTGCTGGGACTACAGGCTTGAGCCCTGGAGCCCAACCCAAATTGTGTTTGCCTTTTAAAGACGTGGTTTCACCATGTTGGTCGGGCGGGTCTCGAACCCGCAACTTCTCGTGATTTGCCCGCATTGATCTTTGAGGCCTCTGAATGACAGGCTGCCTTTAAACACCGTGCCGAGCTGTTATAATATATTGTTAAAAAGAAATTAGAGAGACTCTGCCAGGTGTTGCCACTCACGCCAGCAATCTAAGCACTTTGGGAGGCCAAGGAGGGCCGGTTTTCTGAGTCCACAAGTTCGAGGTCACCCTGAGCATTACAGTGAAAAGCCACCTTACATAATAAAATAGAAAAAGAAAACAAAGGTAACAGACTGATGAGTGTGTGCAATTGAAACAAAACGAGGTGCCGAGGGACTCCACTCCCAAAACTGCCTTTCTTTATTACGTGCAGTCTCCCTCTTGTCACCAAGGCTGGAGTGCAAAAGTGTGATCTTTGCTTATTGCAAATCCTGCCTTTTGGGTTTAACTGAATGTCATCCCAATGCCTTTCAAGTAGCTGGGGTTGCAGGTGTCCACACCACCAGGTCCAGCTAACTTTCTATTTTTATTTTTCTGTACCTCCAATCTATCTTTATTTGATTTCCACAAAGCAGTCACTAAGAAGAAATAAAATACAAAAAGCTGCACACCTCTGCATCTCATTTTTCCACTACGACAAGTCAGACCTTCTATGTAGCGTCCCAATTTTAGTGTACGTGCTTCCCAAGAAACCAAATGCCAGGCCCAGCTAAGCTTTTTCTGTAATTCTTTTTTTTTTTTTGTATTTTATAGGGAGCATGCTATGCTGTGTCCTTCGAGGCCAGTCTCGAAGCTGTGACGTCATGATCTGCCTGCCTCCGCATTATTTGTGCTAAATCTACAGGCTTGAGCCATGGAGCCCAACCCAAATTGTGTTTATTTTAAAAAAGACGTGGTTTCACCATGTTGGTCGGGCGGGTCTCGAACCCGCAACTTCTCGTGATTTGCCTGCATTGATCTTTGAGGCCTCTGAATGACAGGCTGCCTTTAACCACCGTGCGGAGCTGTTATAATGTATTGTTAAAAAGAAATTAGACAGACTCTGCAAGGTGTTTCCACTCATGTCAGCAATCTAAGCACTTTGGGGGGCCGAGGTTGGTGGGCTTCCATAGGTCAGGAGTTTGAGGTCAGCCTGAGAATTACAGTGAAAACCCACCTTACATAATAAAGAGAAAAAAAGAAAGGTAACAGACTGATGAGTGTGTGCAATTGAAACAAAACGAGGTGCCGAGACTCCACCCCAAAACCGCCTTTCTTTATTACGTGCAGTTTCCTCTTGTCACCAAGGCTGGAGTGCAACAGTGCGATCTTTGCTTATTGCAACTCCTGCCTTTCGGGTTCAACTGAATGTCATCCCAATGCCTTCAAGTAGCTGGGGTTGCAGGTGTCCACACCACCAGGTCCAGCTAACTTTCTATTTTTATTTTTCTGTACCTCCAATCTATCTTTATTTGATTTCCACAAAGCAGTCACTGAAGAAATAAAATACAAAAGCTGCACACCTGTGCGTGTCATTTTACTACGATGCCGGCCTTCTGTGTAGCATCCCAATTTTAGTGTACCTGCTGCCGAAGAGACCACATGCCACGCCAAGCAAAGCATTTTTATGTTTTATGTTTTTTTTCTTTGTATTTTATAGGAAGCAGGCTATGCTGTGTCCTTCGAGGCCAGTCTCGAACCTGTGACCTCACGATCCGCCTGCCTCGGCATTCTTTGTGCTGGGACTACAGGCTTGAGCCACGGAGCCCAACCCAAATTGTGTTTTCATTTTAAAGACGTGGTTTCACCATGTTGGTCGGGCGGGTCTCGAACCCGCAACTTCTCGTGATTTGCCGCATTGATCTTTGAGGCCTCTGAATGACAGGCTGCCTTTAACCACCGTGCCGAGCTGTTATAATGTATTGTTAAAAAAGAATTTAGAGAGACTGTGCCAGGTGCTGCCACTCACACCAGCAATCTAAGCACTTTGGGAGGCCGAGGTGGGCGGGTTTCCTGAGGTCAGGTTCGAGGTCAGCCTGAGCATTACGGTGAAAACCCACCTTACATAATAAAAGAGAAAAAGAAAGAAAGATAACAGACTGATGAGTGTGTGCAATTGAAACAAAACGAGGTACCGGGAGATTTCACCACAAAAACCCAATTTTTTTATTATGCGCAGTTTCTCTCTTGTCAAAAAGGCTGGAGTGCAACAGTGCAATCTTTGCTTATTGAAACTCCTGCCTTTTGAATTTAACTGAATGTCATTGCAATGCCTTTTATGTAGCTTGGGTTGCAGGTGTCCAATCCACCAGGTCCACCTAACTTTCTATTTTTATTTTTTTGTACCTCCAACCTATCTTTATTTGATTTCCACAAAGCAATAACTACGAAGATATAAAATATAAATAGCTGCACACCTCTGCGTGTCATTTTTACACTATGACGATGCCCGCCTTCTTTGTAGCATCCCAATTTTAGTGTACGTGCTGCCTAAGAGACCATATGCCAAGCCCAGCTAAGCTATTTTATGTTTTTCTGTTTTTTTTTTTTTTTTTTTTGTATTTTATAGGGAGTGGGCTATGCTGTGTCCTTCGAGGCCAGTCTCGAACCTGTGACCTCACGATCTGCCTGCCTCGGCATTCTTTGTGCTGCGACTACAGGCTTGAGCCGCGGAGCCCAACCCAAATTGTGTTTTCGTTTTAAAGACGTGGTTTCACCATGTTGATCGGGCGGGTCTCGAACCGCAACTTCTCGTGATTTGCCCCCATTGATCTTTCAGGCTTCTGAATGACAGGATGCCTTTAACCACCGTGCCGAGCTGTTATACTGTATTGTTAAGAAAAGAAATTAGAGAGACTCTGCCAGGTGGTGTCACTCACGCCAGCAATCTAAGCACTTTGGGAGGCCGAGGTGGGCGGGTTTCCTGAGGTCAGAGTTCGAGGTCAGCCTGAGCATTACGGTGAAAACCCACCTTACATAATAAAAGAAAAAGAAAAGAAAGGTAACAGACTGATGAGTGTGTGCAATTGAAACAAAACGACGTGACGAGAGACTCCACCCACAAAGCCGCCTTTCTTTTTTACGTGCAGTTTCCGTCTTGTCACCAAGGCTGGAGTGCAACAGTGTAATCTTTGCTTATTGCAACTTCTGCCTTTTGGATTCAACTGAATGTGATCCCAATGCCTTCAAGTAGCTGGGGTTGCAGGTGTCCACACCACCAGGTCCAGCTAACTTTCTATTTTTAATTTTCTTTCCTTCTATCTATCTTTCTTTGATTTCCACAAAGTAGTCACTATGAAGAAATAAAATACAAAAACTGCACACCAGTGCGAGTCATTTTTCTACTGTGAAGACGGCGGCCTTCTGTGTAGCATCTCAATTTTAGTGTACGTGCTTTCAAAGAGACCACATGCCAAGCCCAGCTAAGCTTTTTATGTTATTCTCTGTTTTTTTTTTGTGTGTATTTTATAGGGAGTGGGCTACGCTGTGTCCTTTGAGGACAGTCTCGAAGCTGTAATCTCACAATCTGCCTGCCTCAGCATTTTTGTGCTGCGACTACAGGCTTGAGCCATGGAGTGAAACCCAAATTGTGTTTTCGTTTTTAAGACGTGGTTTCACCATGTTGGTCGGGTGGGTCTGGAATCCACAACTTCTGGTGATTTGCCGGCATTGGTCTTTGAGTGCTATGAATGACAGGATGCCTTTAAACACCGTGCCGAGCTGTTATAATATATTGATAAAACAGAAATTAGAGAAACTGTGCCAGGTGCTGCCACTCACGCCAGCAACCTAAGTACATTGGGGGGCCGAGGTTGGTGGGTTTCCTTAGGTCAGGACTTCGAGGTCAGCCTGAGCATTATGGTGAAAACCCACCTTACATAATAAAAAAGAAAAAGAAAAGAAAGCTAAAAGACTGATGAGTGTGTGCAATTGAAAAAAAACGAGGTGCCGAGAGACTCCACCCCCAAAACCGCCTTTCTTTAATACGTGAAGTTTCCCATTTGTCACCAACGCTGGAGTGCAACACTGCGATCTTTGCTTACTGCAACTCCTGCATTTCGGGTTCAACTAAATGTCATCCAATGCCTTTCAAGTAGCTGGGGTTGCAGTTGTCCACACCACCAGGTCCAGCTAACTTTCTATTTTATTTTTCTGTACCTCCAATCTTTATTTGATTTCCACAAAGCAGACACTACGAAGAAATAAAATACAAATCCTGCAAACCTCTGCGTGTCATTTTTCCACTACGACGACGAGGGCCTTCTGTGTAGCGTCCCAATTTTAGTGTACGTGCTGCCGAAGAGACCACATGCCAAGGCCAGCTAAGCTTTTTTATGTTATTCTGTTTTTTTTTTTTTTATAGGGAGTAGTCTATGCTGTGTCCTTCGAAGCCAGTCTCGAAGCTGTGACCTCACGATCTGCCTCCCTTGGCATTCTTTGTGCTGCGACTACAGGCTTGAGCCACGGAGCCCAACCCAAATTGTGTTTTCATTTTAAATACGTGGTTTCACCAAGTTGGTCGGGTCTCGAACCCGCAACTTCTCGTGATTTGCCGCATTGATCTTTGAGGCTCTGAATGACAGGCTGCCTTTAGCCACCGTGCGGGCTGTTATAATGTATTGTTAAAAAGAAATTAGAGACTCTGCCAGGTGCTGCCACTTATGCCAACAATCTAAGCACTGTCAGACGCAGAGGTGGGTGGGTTTCCTGAGGTCCCGATTTCGAGGTCAGCCTGAGTATTAGGGTGAAAACCCACCTTACATAATAACAGAGAAAAAAAAAGAAAGATAACAGACTGATGAGTGTGTGCAATTGAAACAAAACGAGGTGCCGAGAGACTCCATCCCCAAAGCCGCCTTTCTTTATTACGTGAAGTTTCCCTCTTGTCACCAAGGCTGGAGTGCAACAGTGCGATCTTTGCTTATTACAACTCCTGCCTTTCGGGTTCAACTGAATGTCATCCCAATGCCTTTCAAGTAGCTGGGGTTTCAGGTGTTCACACCACCAGATACAGCAAACTTTCTACTTTTATTTTTCTGTACCTCCAATCTATCTTTATTTGATTTCCACAAAGCAGTCACTACGAAGAAATAAAATACAAAAGCTGCACACCTGTGCGTGTCATTTTTTCACTATGAAGACGCCGGCCTTCTGTGTAGCTTCCCAATTTTAGTGTACCCACTGCTGAAGAGACCACATGCCAAGTCAAGCTAAGCTTTTTATGTTTTTATGTTTTTTCTTAATATATTTTATAGGGAGTGGGCTACGCTGTGTCCTTCGAGGCCAGTCTCGAACCTGTGACCTCACGATCTGCCTGCCTCTGCATTATTTGTGCTGGGACTACAGGCTTGAGCCACAAATTGTTTTTTTTTTTTTATAGGGAGTGGCTACACTGTGTCTTTGAGCCAGTCTCGAACCTGTGACCTCACGATCTGCCTGCCTCAGCATTCTTTGTGCTGGGACTACAGGCTTGAGCCAGAGCCCAACCCAAATTGTGTTTTCATTTTAAAGTCGTGGTTTCACCATGTTGGTCGAGCAGGTATCAAACCCGAAACTTCTGGTGATTTGCCTGCATTGATCTTTGAGTCCTCTGAATGACAGGATGCCTTTAAACACCGTGCCGAGCTGTTATAATGTATTGTTAAAAAGAAATTAGAGACTGTGCCAGGTGCTGCCACTCACCAGCAATCTAAGCACTTTGGGAGGCCGAGGTGGCGGGTTTCTGAGGTCACGAGTTCGAGGTCAGCCTGAGCATTACGGTGAAAACCCACCTTACATAATAAAAGAAAAGAAAGGTAACAGACTGATGAGTGTGTGCAATTGAAACAAAACGAGGTGCCGAGACTCCACCCCAAAGCCTCCTTTCTTTATTATGTGCAGTTTCCCTCTTGTCACCAAGGCTGGAGTGCAAAAGTGTGATATGTCCTTATTGCAACTCTGCCTTTTGGGTTCAACTGAATGTAATCCCAATGCCTTTCAAGTAGCTGGGGTTGCAGGTGTCCACACCAGGTCCAGCTAACTTTCTATTTTATTTTCTGTACCTCCAATCTATCTTTATTTGATTTCCACAAAGCAGTCACTACGAAGAAATAAAATACAAAAGCTGCACACCTCTGCGTGTCATTTTTCCACTACGACGATGCCGGCCTTCTGTGTAGCATCCCAATTTTAGTGTACGTGCTGCCGAAGAGACCACATGCCAAGCCCAGCTAAGATTTTTATGTTTTGTGTTTTTTTTTTTGTATTTTATAGGGAGCGGGCTATGCTGTGTCCTTCGAGGCCAGTCTCGAACCTGTGACCTCACGATCTGCCTGCCTCAGCATTTTTTGTGCTGGGACTACAGGCTTGAGCCACGGAGCCCAACCCAAATTGTGTTTTCGTTTTAAAGACGTGGTTTCACCATGTTGGTCGAGTGGGTCTCGAACCGCAACTTCTCGTGATTTGCCCGCATTGATCTTTGAGGCCTCTGAATGACAGGCTGCCTTTAACCACCGTGCCGGGCTGTTATACTGTATTGTTAAGAAAAGAAATTAGAGAGACTGTGCCAGGTGCTGTCACTCACGCCAACAATCTAAGTACTTTGTGAGGCCGAGGTGGGGGGTTTTCTGAGGTCACGAGTTTGAGGTCAGCCTGAGCATTATGATGAAAACCCACCTTACATAATAAAGAGAAAAAAAAAGAAAGGTAACAGACTGATGAGTGTGTGCAATTGAAAAAACGAGGTGCCGAGACTCCACCCCAAAACCGCCTTTCTTTATTACGTGCAGTTTCCCTCTTGTCACCAAGGCTGGAGTGCAACAGTGCGATCTTTGCTTATTGCAACTCCTGCCTTTCGGGTTCAACTGAATGTCATCCCAATGCCTTTCAAGTAGCTGGGGTTGCAGGTGTCCACACCACCAGGTCCAGCTAACTTTCTATTTTATTTTCTGTACCTCCAATCTATCTTTATTTGATTTCCACAAAGCAGTCACTATGAAGAAATAAAATAAAAAAGCTGCACACCTCTGCGTGTCATTTTTCCACTACGATGACACCGGCCTTCTGTGTAGCGTCCCAATTTTAGTGTACGTGCTGCCGAAGAGACCACATGCCAAGCCCAGCTAAGCTTTTTATGTTTTCGGTTTTTTTTTTTTTTTTTTTTTTTTTTTTTTTTTTTTTGTATTTTATAGGAGTGGCTACGCTGTGTCCTTCGAGGCCAGTCTCGAACCTGTGACCTCACGATCTGCCTGCCTCGGCATTCTTTGTGCTGTGACTACAGGCTTGAGCCGCGGAGCCCAACCCAAATTGTGTTTTCGTTTTAAAGACGTGGTTTCACCATGTTGGTCGGGCGGGTCTCGAACCCGCAACTTCTCGTGATTTGCCTGCATTGATCTTTGAGTCCTCTGAATGACAGGATGCCTTTTTTTTTTTTTTTTTTTTTATAGGTTTTGGGGTACAGGTGCAGAACATGCAAGATAGTTGCATAGGTACACACTTGGCAGTGGGTTTTGCTGCCTTCCTCCCCTCACCCACACTTGGCATTCATCCCCAGGCTATCAATCCCCAGCCCCCACCGCTGTCCCTCCCACCTCCCAATAGACCCCAGTGTGTAGTAGACCCCTCTCTGTGTCCATGTGTTCTCATTTTTCTCACCCACCTATGAGTGAGTATATGCGGTATTTCTTTTTCTGTTCTTGTGTCAGTTTGCTGAGAATGATGTTCTCCAGATTCATCCATGTCCTTACAAAGGACACAAACTCATCATTTTGATTGCTGCATAATATTCCATGGTGTATATGTGCCACATTTTCCCAGTCCAGTCTATCATCAATGGGCATTTGGGTTGGTTCCAGGTCTTTGCTATTGTAAACAGTGCTGCAATGAACATTCGTGTGCATGTGTCCTTATAGTAGAATGATATATAGTCTTTTGGATATATACCCAGTAATGGGATTGCTGGGTCAAATGGAATTTCTATTTCTAGGTCCTTGAGCATCGCCACACTGTCTTCCACAATGGTTGAACTAATTTACACTCCCACCAACAGTGTAAGAGTGTTCCTATTTCTCCACATCCTCTCCAGCATCTGCTGTCTCCAGATTTTTAATGATCGCCATTCTAACTGGCATGAGATGGTATCTCAATGTGGTTTTGATTTGCATCTCTCTAATGACAAGTGTTGATGGGCATTTTTCATGTTTGTTGGCCTCATGTATGTCTTCTTTGTAAAGTGTCTGTTCATATCCTTTGCCCATTTTGAATGGGCTTGTTTTTTTTTTTTTTTCTGTAAATCTGTTTGAGTTCTTTGTAAATTCTGGATATCAGCCTTTATCAGATGTGTAAACTGCAAAGATTTTTCCCATTCTGATGGTTGCTCACTGCAATTCACTCTGTGACTGTTTTCTCAGCCTCTCAGAAGCTGTGGAGTTGATTAGGTCCCATTTGTCTATTTTTATTTTCTGTACCTCCAATCTATCTTTATTTGATTTCCACAAAGCAGTCACTATGAAGAAATAAAATACAAAAGCTGCACACCTCTGCGTGTCATTTTTCCACTACGATGATACCGGCCTTCTGTGTAGCGTCCCAATTTTAGTGTATGTGCTTCAAGAGACCACATGCCAAGCCCAGCTAAGCTTTTTATGTTTTCTGTTTTTTTTTTTTGTATTTTATAGGAGTGGCTACGCTGTGTCCTTCGAGGCCAGTCTCGAACCTGTGACCTCACGATCTGCCTGCCTGCATTCTTTGTGCTGGGACTACAGGCTTGAGCGGAGCCCAACCCAAATTGTGTTTTCGTTTTAAAGACGTGGTTTCACCATGTTGGTCGGTGGGTCTCGAACCCGCAACTTCTCGTGATTTGCCGCATTGATCTTTGAGGCCTCTGAATGACAGGCTGCCTTTAACCACCGTGCCGGGCTGTTATAATGTATTGTTAAAAAGAAATTAGAGACTGTGCCAGGTGCTGCCACTCACGCCAGCAATCTAAGCACTTTGGGAGGCCGAGGTGGGGGTTTCCTGAGGTCAGAGTTCGAGGTCAGCCTGAGCATTATGTGAAAACCCACCTTACATAATAAAGAGAAAAAAAGAAAGGTAACAGACTGATGAGTGTGCAATTGAAACAAAACGAGGTGCCGAGACTCCACCCCAAAACCGCCTTTCTTTATTACGTGCAGTTTCCTCTTGTCACCAAGGCTGGAGTGCAACAGTGCGATCTTTGCTTATTGCAACTCCTGCCTTTGGGTTCAACTGAATGTCATCCCAATGCCTTCAAGTAGCTGGGGTTGCAGGTGTCCACACCACCAGGTCCAGCTAACTTTCTATTTTTATTTTCTGTACCTCCAATCTATCTTTATTTGATTTCCACAAAGCAGTCACTATGAAGAAATAAAATACAAAAGCTGCACACCTGTGCGTGTCATTTTTACTATGACCGGCCTTCTGTGTAGCATCCCAATTTTAGTGTATGTGCTTCAAGAGACCATGCCAAGCCCAGCTAAGCTTTTTATGTTTTCTGTTTTTTGTTTTGTTTTGTTTTGTTTTGTTTTGTTTTGTTTTGTTTTGTATTTTATAGGAGTGGGCTATGCTGTGTCCTTCGAGGACAGTCTCGAACCTGTGACCTCACGATCTGCCTGACTGCATTTTTGTGCTGGGACTACAGGCTTGAGCCACGGAGCCCAACCCAAATTGTGTTTTGTTTTAAAGACGTGGTTTCACCATGTTGGTCGGGTGGGTCTCGAACCCGCAACTTCTCGTGATTTGCCGCATTGATCTTTGAGGCCTCTGAATGACAGGCTGCCTTTAACCACCGTGCCGAGCTGTTATAATGTATTGTTAAAAAAGAAATTAGAGAGACTGTGCCAGGTGCTGCCACTCACGCCAGCAATCTAAGCACTTTGGGAGGCCGAGGTGGGGGTTTCCTGAGGTCACGAGTTCGAGGTCAGCCTGAGCATTATGTGAAAACCCACCTTACATAATAAAGAGAAAAAAAGAAAGGTAACAGACTGATGAGTGTGTGCAATTGAAAGAAAACGAGGTGCCGAGAGACTCCACCCCAAAACCGCCTTTCTTTATTACGTGCAGTTTCCCTCTTGTCACCAAGGCTGGAGTGCAACGGTGCGATCTTTCCTTATTGCAACTCCTGACTTTTGGGTTCAACTGAATGTCATCCCAATGCCTTTAAGTAGCTGGGGTTTCAGTTGACCACACCACCAGATCCATCTAACATTCTATTTTTATTTTCGTTTACCTCCAATCTATCTTTTTTGATTTCCACAAAGCAGTCACTACGAAGAAATAAAATACAAAAACTGCACACCTCTGCGTGTCATTTTTCCACTACGATGATACCGGCCTTCTGTGTAGCGTCCCAATTTTAGTGTACGTGCTTCCGAAGAGACCACCTGCCAAGCCCAGCTAAGCTTTTTTCTGTTTTTCTGTTTTTTTTGTTTTGTTTTGTTTTGTTTTGTTTTGTTTTTGTATTTTATAGGGAGTGGGCTATGCTGTGTCCTTCAAGGCGAGTCTCAAAGCTGTGACATCATGATCTGCCTGCCTCGGCATTATTTGTGCTGACTACAGGCTTGAGCCACGGAGCCCAACCAAAATTGTGTTTTCGTTTTAAAGACATGGTTTCATCATGTTGACCGGGCGGGTCCCGGACAAGCAACTTCTCCTGATTTGCCCCTATTAATCTTTCAGGGATCTGAATGACAGGATGCCTTTTTTTTTTAATTTTTATTGCTTTATAGGTTTTGGGGTACAGGTGCAGAACATGCAAGATAGTTTCATAGGTACACACTTGGCAGTGGGTTTTGCTGCCTTCCTCCCCCTCACCCACACTTGGCATTCATCCCCAGGCTATCAATCCCCAGCCCCCACCGCTGTCCCTCCCCAATTCCTCCCAATAGACCCCAGTGTGTAGTAGACCCCCTCTCTGTGTCCATGTGTTCTCATTTTTCTCACCCACATATGAGTGAGTATATGCGGTATTTCTTTTTCTGTTCTTGTGTCAGTTTGCTGAGAATGATGTTCTCCAGATTCATCCATGTCCCTACAAAGGACACGAACTCATTGTTTTTGATTGCTGTATAATATTCCATGGTGTATATGTGCCACATTTTCCCAGTCCAGTCTATCATCAATGGGCATTTGGGTTGGTTCCAGGTCTTTGCTATTGTAAACAGTGCTGCAATGAACATTCGTGTGCATGTGTCCTTATAGTAGAATGATATATAGTCTTTTGGATATATACCCAGTAATGGGATTGCTGGGTTAAATGGAATTTCTATTTCTAGGTCCTTGAAGCATCGCCACACTGTCTTCCACAATGGTTGAACTAATTTACATTCCCACCAACAGTGTAAGAGTGTTCCTATTTCTCCACATCCTCTCCAGCATCTGCTGTATCCAGATTTTTAATGATCGCCATTCTAACTGGCATGAGATGGTATCTCAATGTGGTTTTGATTTGCATCTCTCTAATGACAAGTGTTGATGGGCATTTTTTCATGTTTGTTGGCCTCATGTATGTCTTCTTTTGTAAAGTGTCTGTTCATATCCTTTGCCCATTTCTGAATGGGCTTGTTTTTTTTTTTTTCTGTAAATCTGTTTGAGTTCTTTGTAAATTCTGGATATCAGCCTTTTTTTTTTTTTGAGACGGAGTTTTTCTTTTGTTACCCAGGCTGGAGTGCAATGGCGCGATCTCGGCTCACTGCAACCTCCACCTCCTGGGTTCAGGCAATTCTCCTACCTCAGCCTCTCGAGTAGCTGGGATTACAGGCACGCACCACCATGCCCAGATAATTTTTGTAGTTTTAGTAGAGACGGGGTTTCACCATGTTGACCAGGATGGTCTCGATCTCTTGACCTCATGATCCACCCCCCTCAGCCTCCCAAAGTACTGGGATTACAGGCTTGAGCCACCGAGCCCAGCCCGATATCAGCCCTTTATCAGATGTGTAAACTGCAAAGATTTCTTCCCATTCTGATGGTTGCTGATTCACTCTAGTGACTGTTTCTTTGCCGGGCAGAAGCTGTGGAGTTTCATTAGGTCCCATTTGTCTATTTTGGCTTTTGTTGCCAATGCTTTTGGTGTTTTGTTCATGAAGTCCTTGCCTACTCCTATGTCCTGAATGGTTTTGCCTAGATTTTCTTCTAGGGTTTTTATGGTGTCAGGTCTTATGTTTAAGTCTTTAATCCATCTGGAGTTAATTTTAGTGTAAGGTTTCAGGAAGGGGTCCAGTTTCTGCTTTCTTCACATGGCTAGCCAGTTTTCCCAATATCATTTATTAAATAGGTTATCCTTTCTCCATTGCTTGTTTTTGTCTGGTTTATCAAAGTTAATATGGTTGTAGATAGGTTGTGTTGCCTCCGATGCCTCTGTTCTGTTCCATTGGTCTATATCTCTGTTTTGGTACAAGTACCATGCTGTTTTGATTACTGTAGCCTTGTAGTATAGTTTGAAGCCTGGTAGTGTGATGCCTCCCGCTGTGTTCTTTTTGCTTAGAATTGACTTGGCTATGCGGCCTCTTTTTTGGTTTCATATGAAATTCGTGATGGTTTTTTCCAGTTCTTTGAAGAAATTCAATGGTAGTTTGATGGAGATTGCATTGATTGTGTAAATTACTTTTGGCAGTATAGCCATTTTTACTATATTGATTCTTCCTAACCATGAACATGGAATGTTTCTCCATCTGTTTGTGTCCTCTCTTATTTCGTTGAGCAGTGGTTTGTAGTTTTTCTTAAAAAGGTCCCTTACGTTCCTTGAGAGTTTTATTTCTAGGTATTTGGTTTTCTTTGTAGCAATTTTGAATGGCAGTTCGTTCTTGATTTGGTTCTCTTTAAGTCTGTTATTGGTGTATAGAAATGCTTGTAATTTTTGCACATTGATTTTATATCCTGAGACTTTGCTGAAGTTGCTTATCAGTTTCAGGAGCTTTTGGGCTGAGGTGATGGGGTCTTCTAGGTATACTATTATGTCATCTGCAAATAGAGACAATTTGGCTTCCACCTTTCATATTTGAATACACATTATTTCTTTTTCTTGCCTGATTGCTCTGGCTAGAATTTCCAGTACTACGTTGAATAAGAGTGGTTAGAGAGGGCATCCTTGTTTAGTGCCACATTTCAAAGGGAATGCTTCCAGTTTTTGCCCATTAAGTATGATATTGGCTGTTGGTTTGTCATAAATAGCTTTTATTACTTTGAGATATGTTCCATCAATACCAAGGTTATTGAGGGTTTCTAGCATAAAGAGCTGTTGAATTTTGTCAAATTCCTTCTCTGTGTCAATTGAGATAATCATGTGGTTTTCGTTTTTGCTTCTGTTTATGTGGTGAATTACATATATAGACTTGCCTATGTTGAACTAGGCTTGCATCCCCCGGATGAATCCTACTTGATCATGATGGATAAGTTTTTTAATGTGCTGTTGCAATCGGTTTGCCAGTATTTTATTGAAGATTTTTGCATCTATGTTCATCATGGATATTGGCCTGAAATTTTCTTTTCTTGTTGAGTCTCTGCCAGGTTTTGGTATCAGAATGATATTGGTCTCATAAAATGATTTGGAAAGGGTTCCCTCTTTTTGAGTTATTTGGAATAGTTTCAGAAGTAATGGTACCAGCTCCTCTTTGTGCGTCTGGTATAATTCAGCTGTGAACCCATCTGGACCTGGGCTTTTTTTGTGTGGTAGGCTCTTAATTGCTGCCTCAACTTCAGACCTTGTTATTGGTCTATTCATAATTTCGGCTTCCTCCTGGTTTAGGCTTGGGAGGACACAGGCGTCCAGGAATTTATCCATTTCTTCCTGGTTTACTAGTTTATGTGCATAGAGTTGTTTGTAGTATTCTCTGATGATGGTTTGAATTTCTGTTGAATCTGTGGTGATTTCCCCTTTATCGTTTTTTATTGCATCTATTTGGTTGGTCTCTCTTTTCTTTTTTATCAGTCTGGCTTGTGTTCTGTCCATTTTGTTAATCTTTTCGAAAAACCAGCTCTTGAATTTATTGATTTTTTGAAGGGTTTTCTTGTCTCTATCTCCTTCAGTTCTGCTCTGATCTTCGTTATTTCTTGTCTTCGGCGTGTTTTGAACTTTTTTGATTTTCCTTCTCTAGCTCTTTCAATTTTGAGGATGGGGTGTCAATTTTGGATCTCTCCACTTTTCTCATGTGGGCACTTATTGCTATATATTTTCTTCTACAGACTGCTTTAAATGTGTCCCAGAGATTCTGGTCCATTGTGTCTTCATTCTCATTGGTTTCAAAAAACTTCTTCATTTCTGCCTTCATTTCTTTGCTTATCCTATCAACATGCAAGAGCCAGTTGTTCAGTTTCCATGAAGCTGTGTGGTTCTGAGTTATTTTCTAAATTCTGAGTTCCAACTTGATTGCACTATGGTCTGAGAGACTGTTTGTTATGATTTCAGTTGTTTTCCATTTGCTAAGGAGTGCTTTACTTCCAATTATGTGGTCAATTTTGGAGTAGGTGTGATGTGTTGCTGAGAAGAATGTATATTGTGTGGATTTGGGGTGGAGAGTTCTGTAAATGTCTATCAGGTTTGCTTGTTCCAGGCCTGAGTTTAAGTCCTGGATATCCTTGTTAATTTTCTGTCTGGTTGATCTGTCTGCTATTGACAGTGGAGTGTTAAAGTCTCCCACTATTATTGTGTGGGAGTCTAAGTCTCTTTGTAAATCCTTAAGATCATGCCTTATATATCTGGGTGCTTCTGCATTGGGTCCATATATATTTAGAATCGTTAGCTCTTCTTGTTGTATCGATATTTTACCATTATATAATGACCTTTTTTGTCCCTTTTGATCTTTGTTGCTTTAAATTCTATTTTATCAGAGATGAGAATTGCAACTCCTGCTTTTTTTGCTCTCCATTTGCTTGGTAAATCTTCCTCCATCCCTTTATTTTGAGCCTTTGTGTATCCTTGCATGTGAAGTGGGTTTTCTGGATACAGCACACTAATGGGTTTTGGCTTTTTATCCAATTTGCTAGTCTGTGTCTTTTGATTGGTGCATTTATCCCATTTACATTTAGGGTTAATATTGTTATGTGTGAGTTTGATACTGCCATTTTGATGCTAGCTGGCTGATTTGCCCATTGGTTTATGTAGATTCTTCTTTTCGTTGATACTCTTTACCATTTTATATGCTTTTAGAACGACTGGTACTGCTTGTTTCTTTCTATGTGTAGTGCCTCTTTCTGGAGCTGTTGTAAAGCAGGCCTAGTGGTGACAAAATCTCTGAGTACTTGCTTGTTCATGAAGGATTTTATATTTCCTTCACTTATGAAGCTCAGTTTGGCTGGATATGAAATTCTGGGTTTAAATTTCTTTTCTTTAAGGATGTTGAATATTGGCCACCACTCTCTTCTGGCTTGTAGAGTCTCTGCCTAGAGATCTGCTTTGAGTCTGATGGGCTTCCCTTTGTGGGTGACCCGACTTTTCTCTCTGGCTGCCCTTAGCATTTTCTCCTTCATTTCAACCCTGGTGAATCTGACGATTATGTGCCTTTGGGTTGCTCTTCTTACGGAGTATCTTTTTGGTGTTCTCTGTATTTCCTGGGGTTGAATATTGACCTGTCTTGCTAGGTTAGGGAAATTTTTCTGGATAATATCCTGAAGAGTGTTTTCCAGCTTGGATTTATTCTCTTCATCACATTCTGGTACACCTATCAAACGTAGGTTGTTTCTCTTCACATAGTCCCACATTTTTTGGAGGTTTTGTTCATTCCTTTCTGTGCTTTTTTCTTTAATCTTGGTTTCTCATTTTATTTCATTGAGTTGATCTTCAACTTCTAATATTTTTTTTTCTGCTTGGTCATTTCGGTTGTTGAAACTTGTGCATGCTTCACGAAATTCTCATGTTGTGTTTTTCAGCTCCTTCAATTCATTCATATTCCTCTTTAATTTGTCCATTCTTGTTATCAATTCCTCAAAACTTTTTTCAAATCTTTTTTCAAGGTTCTTAGTTTCTTTGCACTGATTTAGAACATGTTCTTATAGCTCACTGAGGTTTATCATTATCCACTTTCTGAAGTCTGATTTCACCATTTTGTCACACTCATTCTCAGTCCAGCTTGATTCCCTTGCTGGTGAGTTTTGGTCTTTTGTAGGAGGTGAGGTGTTTTGGTTTTGGGTGTTTTTCTCCTTTTTGTGCTCGTTTCTTTCCATCTTTATGGATTTATCCACCTGTCATCTTAGTAGTTGCTGATTTTTCAATTGGGTCTCAAGTGGACACCCAGATTGTTGATGATGAAGTATTTCTGTTACTTAGTTTTCCTTCTAATGGTCTAGCCCCTCTGCTGTATGAGTGCTGCAGTCCACTCCAGGCCCTGCTTGTCTGGGGTATACTTGTAGCAGCCCTGGAACAGTGAGGTATGATACCAGTTTCTTCTTCTGCTGTCTTTGTTTCAGAATGATTCCCGCCAAATGTCAGTCTGATTAGTCCTTTTTTGGGGTGACTCTTTGGATATACAGGGGTCAGGAAGCTGCTTGAGGAGATGGTCTGTGCTTTATAGGAGCTCCAGTGCTGAGCTGTGAGCTCCGTTGTTCATTCAGGGTTGTTGGGAGGTTGTTTACGTCTGCTGCAATAGAATTCATAAAACACCACCCCTTTTTTTCCCCTTAGATGCTCTGTCTCAGGGATTTGGGTCTTTCTTTATGAGTATGTGTTGCACTGTCCTGCCCCACTAGGAAACAGTCTATTCACAATTTTTTTTGCCTGGGCTCTGCCCTGCTATCGTGGTTATGCCCTGTTGCTGCTGGGTTCCATTCAGCTGTGGAGCACTCCCCCCTCCTGGTGGAGTCTCTCTGTTATGGCAGGTTGCCTCGGCAATGGCAGGCTGCATTAGCCCTGGGCAGTACTTCAGTAGAGGCAGAATGCATCAGTAGTTGCGGATGCCACTCCTTCACTGGCTGCACTGTTCTAGATGCCAGCAGAAAAACTCTCAGCACTGAGTGCCTCCAATCACCACCCTGCTTGTCCCTGTGTGGGTGGGACCCAATGAGCCCAATCACCCAGATCCCTGCCTCAGAGTTTGTCCTCTCTCTCTCTCTCTCTTCCTCTCCCAAGCTGAAAGGTCGACTCTCTCACTGGTGCCCCAGTAGCCTGCCAATAGGGCACTGGGATTCATGTGATCTCCCATGCCACTGCCCACTGCACTGGCTCAGATCACGCTTCCCAGGAATCTCCTGATCTGGTTCATTGTCCAATTCCCATTCAATCAGATGGACATGCCAATCTGCCCTTCCAAATCTCAGATTGCCGGTTTAACAGGGCACCCAGACCAGTCAGTTCTGTGATGGGTCTCGCTGCGGCACTGGCTGCACTAGCAGGCTATACTAGCATCCCATGTCTCTCACACACCTGGGACTTTTAACGCTCTGTGAACAAAAAAGGTCCATCCGAGAATGCGGCTAGGATTCACCCTCTGTGCCTTCACTGAAAGCTGCAATCCTGAGTCGCTTCTATGATGCCATTCTGCAAGTCCCCCCTATAGAATGCCTTTAACCACCATGCCGAGCTGTTATACTGTGTTGTTAAGGAAAGAAATTAGAGAGACTCTGCCAGGTGGTGTCACTCACGCCAGCAATCTAAGCATTTTGGGAGGCCGAGGTGGTTGGGTTTCCTGAGGTCAGGAGTTCAAGGTCAGCCTGAGCATTATGGTGAAAACCCACCTTACATAATAAGAGAAAAAGAAAGAAAGGTAACAGACTGATGAGTGTGTGCAATTGAAACAAAACGATGTGATGAGAGACTCCACCCACAAAACCGCCTTTCTTTATTACGTGCAGTTTCCGTCTTGTCACCAAGGGTGGAGTGCAACAGTGCGATCTTTGCTTATTGCAACTCCTGCCTTTTGGGTTCAACTGAATGTCAACCCAATGCCTGGTAAGTGGCTGGCGTTTCAGGTGACCACACCACCAGATCCAGCTAACTTTCTATTTTTATTTTTCTTTACCTTCAATCTATCTTTCTTTGATTTCCACAAAGCAGTCACTACAAGAAATAAAATACAAAAACTGCACACCTGTGTGAGTCATTTTTCTACTACAAAGACGCCAGCCTTCTGTGCAGCGTCCCAATTTTAGTGTAAGTGATTCCGAAGAGACCACATGCCAAGCCCAGCTAAGCTTTTTTATGTTATTCTGTTTTTTTTTTGTATCTTATAGATAGGGGGCTACGTTGTGTCCTTCGAGGACAGTCTGGAAGCAGTGATGTCACGATCTGCCTGCCTCGGCATTCTTTGTGCTGTGACTACAGGCTTGAGCCTCGGAGCAAACCCAAATTGTGTTTTCGTTTTTAAGACGTGGTTTCACCATGTTGCTCGGCGGGTCTCGAACCCGCAACTTCTGGTGATTTGCCTGCATTGATCTTTGAGGCCTCTGAATGACAGGATGCCTTTAAACACCATGCCAAACTGTTATATTGTTAAAAGAGAAATTAGAGAGATTGTACCAGGTGCTGAAGCTCATGCCAGGAATCTAAGCACTTTGGGAGACCGAGGTTGGTGGGTTTCATTAGGTCAGGAGTTTGAGGTCACCCTGAGAATTACAGTGAAAAACCACCTTACATAATAAAAGAGAAAAAGAAAATAAAGCTAAAAGACTGATGAGTGTGTGCAATTAAAACAAAATGAGGTGTCGAGAGACTACACCCTAAACACCGCCTTTCTTTATTACATGCAGTTTCCCTCTTGTCACCAAGGCTGGAGTGCAACAGTGGGATCTTTGCTTATTGTAACTCCTGCCTTTTGGGTTTAACTGAATGTCATCCCAATGCCTTTCATGTAGCTGGGGTTGCAGGTGTCCACATCACCAGGTCCAGCTAACTTTCTATTTTTATTTTTCTGTACCTCCAATCTATCTTTATTTGATTTCCACAAAGCAGTCACTATGAAGAAATAAAATAGAAAAAGCTGCACACCTCTGCGTGTCATTTTTCCACTACGACGACAACGGCCTTCTGTGTAGAGTCGCAATTTTAGTGTATGTGCTTCAAAGAGACCACAAGCCAAGCCCAGCTAAGGTTTTTGACGTTTTTATTTTTTTTGTATTACATAGGGAGCAGGCTAGGCTGTGTCTTTCGAGGCCAGTCTCGAAGCTGTGACCTCACGATCTGCCTGCCTCGGCATTTTTGTGCTGTGACAACAGGCTTGAGCCGTGAGCCCTACCCAAATTGTGTTTTCGTTTTAAAGACGTGGTTTCACCATGTTGGTCGGACGAGTCTCGAACCCGCAACTTCTCATGATTTGCCTGCATTGATCTTTGAGTCCTCAGAATGACAGGATGCCTTTAAACACCATGCCCAGTTATTATAATATATTGTTTAAAAAGAAATTAGAGAGACTGTGCCAGGGGCTGTTACTCACTCCAGCAATCTAAGCACTTTGAGAGGCCAAAGAGGGCGGGTTTCCTGAGGTCATTATTTCGAGGTCAGCCTGAGCACTATGGTGAAAACCCACCTTACATAATAAAAGAGAAAAAGGAAATAAAGGTAAAATACAAATGAGTGTGTGGAATTGAAAAAAACGAGGTGCCGAGATACTCCACCCCCAAAACCGCCTTTCTTTATTACGTGCAGTTTCCTCTTGTCACCAAGGCTGGAGTGCAACAGTGCGATCTTTGCTTATTGCAACTCCTGCCTTTTGGGTACAACTGAATGTCATCCCAATGCCTTTCAATTAGGTGGCGTTGCATGTGTCCACAACACCAGGTCCAGCTAACTTTCTAATTTTATTTTTCTGTACCAAAAATCTATCTTTATTTGATTTCCACAAAGCAGAAACTACGAAGAAATAAATTACAAAAAGCTGCATACCTGTGCGAGTCATCTTTCTATTTGGAAGATGACGGCCTTCTGTGTAGCATCACAATTTTAGTGTATGTGCTGCCTTAGAGACCACATACCAAGCCCAGCTAAGCTTTTTTATGTTTTTCTGTTTTTGTTTTTTTTTTTTGTATTTTATAGGAGCGGGCTATGCTGTGTCCTTCAAGGACAGTCTCTAACCTGTGACCTCACGATCCGCCTGCCTCTGCATTCTTTGTGCTGGACTACAGACTTGAGCCACGGAGCCTCACCCAAATTGTGTTTTTGTTTTATAGACGTGGTTTCACCATGTTGGTCGGGTGGGTCTCGAACCCTCAACTTCTCGTGATTTGCCCGCATTGATCTTTGAGGCCTCTGAATGACAGGATGCCTTTAACCACTGTGCCGGGCTGTTATAATGTAATGTTAAAAAGAAATTAGAGAGACTCTGCCAGGTGTTGCCACTCACGCCAGCAATCTAAGCACTTTGGGAGGCCGAGGTGGGTGGGTTTTCTGAGGTCACGAGTTCGAGGTCACCCTGAGAAATATGGTGAAAAGCCACCTTACATAATAAAAGAGAAAAAGAAAAGAAAGGTAACAGACTGTTGAGTGTGTGCAATTCAAACAAAACGAGGTGCCGAGAGACTCCACCCCCAAAACCGCCTTTCTTTATTACCTGCAGTTTCCTCTTGTCACCAAGGCTGGAGTGCAACAGTGCGATCTTTGCTTATTGCAACTCCTGCCTTTCGGGTTTAACTGAATGTCATCCCAATGCCTTTCATGTAGCTGGGGTTGCACGTGTCCACACCACCAGGTCCAGCTAACTTTCTATTTTTATTTTTCTGTACCTTCAATCTATCTTTATTTGATTTCCAGAAAGCAGTCACTAGGAAAAAATAAAATAGAAAAAGCTGCACACCTCTGCGTGTCATATCTCCACTACGACGATGCCCACCTTCTGTGTAGTGTCGCAATTTTAGTGTATGTGCTTCCAAAGAGACCACAAGCGAAGCCCAGCTAAGCTTTTTATGTTTTTCTGTTTTTTTTTTTTTATATTTCATAGGAGCGGGCTAGGCTGTGTCTTTCGAGGCCAGTCTCGAAACTGTGACCTCACGATCTGCCTGTTTTGGCATTTTTGTGCTGCGACTACAGGCTTGAGCCTGAGCCCAACCCAAATTGTGTTTTCGTTTTAAAGACGTGGTTTCACCATGTTGGTCGGGTGGGTCTTGAACCCACAACTTCTGGTGATTTGCCTGCATTGATCTTTGAGTTCTCTGAATGACAGGATGCCTTTAAACACCGTGCCGAGTTATTATAATATATTGTTTAAAAAGAAATTAGAGAGACTGTGCCAGGTGCTGTCACTCACGCCAGCAATCTAAGCACTTTGGGAGGCCAAAGTGGGCGGGTTTCCTGAGGTCATGATTTCGAGGTCAGCCTGAGCATTACGGTGAAAACCCACCTTACATAATAAAAGAGAAAAAGAAAGAAAGGTAACAGACTGATGAGTGTGTGCAATTGAAAAAAACGAGGTGCCGAGAGACCCCACCCCAAAACCGCCTTTCTTTATTACGTGCAGTTTCCCTCTTGTCACCAAGGCTGGAGTGCAACAGTGTGATCTTTGCTTATTGCAACTCCTGCCTTTCGGGTACAACTGAATGTCATCCCAATGCCTTTCAATTAGGTGGCGTTGCATGTGTCCACAACACCAGGTCCAGCTAACTTTCTATTTTTATTTTTCTGTACCTCCAATCTATCTTTCTTTGATTTCCACAAAGCAGTCACTACGAAGAAATAAAATACAAAAGCTGCATACCTGTGCGAGTCATCTTTCTACTAGGAAGTCGGCGGCCTTCTGTGTAGCGTCCCAATTTTAGTGTACGTGCTGCCTTAGAGACCACATACCAAGCCCAGCTAAGCTTTTTTATGTTTTTCTGTTTTTTTTTTTTTGTATTTTATAGGGAGCGGGCTACACTGTGTCCTTCAAGGACAGTCTCGAAACTGTGACCTCACGATCCGCCTGACTCTGCATTTTTGTGCTGGGACTACAGGCTTGAGCCGCGGAGCCTAACCCAAATTGTGTTTTCATTTTATAGACGTGGTTTCACCATGTTGGTCGGGTGGGTCTCAAACCCTCAACTTCTCGTGATTTGCCCGCATTGATCTTTGAGGCCTCTGAATGACAGGATGCCTTTAACCACCGTGCCGGGCTGTTATAATGTAATGTTAAAAAGAAATTAGAGAGACTCTGCCAGGTGTTGCCACTCACGCCAGCAATCTAAGCACTTTGGGAGGCCGAGGTGGGTGGGTTTCTGAGGTCACGAGTTCGAGGTCACCCTGAGCATTACAGTGAAAAGCCACCTTACATAATAAAAGAGAAAAAGAAAAGAAAGGTAACAGACTGATGAGTGTGTGCAATTGAAACAAAACGAGGTGCCGAGAGACTCCACCCCCAAAACCGCCTTTCTTTATTACCTGCAGTTTCCTCTTGTCACCAAGGCTGGAGTGCAACATTGCGATCTTTGCTTATTGCAACTCCTACTTTCGGGTTTAACTGAATGTCATCCCAATGCCTTTCATGTAGCTGGGGTGGCAGGTCTCCACACCACCAGGTCCAGCTAACTTTCTATTTTTATTTTCTGTACCTCCAATCTATCTTTATTTGATTTCCAGAAAGCAGTCACTATGAAAAAATAAAATATAAAAGCTGCACACTTCTGCGTGTCATTTTTTTACTACGGCGACGCCGGCCCTCTGTGTAGAGTCCCAATTTTAGTGTACGTGATTCCGAAGAGACTACATGCCAAGCCCAGCTAAGCTTTTTATGTTATTCTGTTTTTTTTTTTTGTAATTTATAGGGTGCAGGCTACGCTGTGTCCTTCGAGGCCAGTCTCGAAGCTGTGACCTCACCTTACATAATAAAAGAGAAAAAGAAAAGAAAGGTAACAGACTGATGAGTGTGGGCAATTGAAAATAAAACGAGGTGCCGAGAGACTCCACCCACAAACCGCCTTTTTTTATTACGTGAAGTTTCCCTCTTGTCACGAAGGCTGGAGAGCAACACTGCGATCTTTGCTTATTGCAACTCCTGCCTTTCGGGTTCAACTGAATGTCATACCAACGCCTTTCAATTAGCTGGGTTTGCAGGTTTCCACAACACCAGGTCCAGCTAACTTTCTATTTTTATTTTTCTGTACCTCCAATCTATCTTTATTTGATTTCCAGAAAGCAGTCAGTGCGAAGAAATAAAATACAAAAACCTGCACATCTCTGCGTGTCATATCTCCACTACGACGACGCCGGCCTTTTGTGTATCATCACAATTTTAGTGTACGTGCTTCCGAAGAGACCACAAGCCAAGCCCAGCTTAGGTTTTTTATGTTATTCTGATATATATATATATATATATATATTTCATAGGGAGCCGTCTACGCTGTGTCCTTCGAGTCCAGTCTCGAAGCTGTGACCTCACGATCTGCCTGCCTCGGCATTATTTGTGCTGGGACTACAGGCTTGAGCCGCGGAGCCCAACCCAAATTGTGTTTTTGTTTTAAAGACGTGGTTTCACCATGTTGGTCGGCGGGTCTCGAACCCGCAACTTCTGGTGATTTGCCTGCATTGATCTTTGAGTCCTCTGAATGACAGGATGCCTTTAAACACCGTGCCGAGTTATTATAATATATTGTTAAAAAAAATTAGAGAGACTGTGCCAGGTGCTGTCACTCACGCCAGCAATCTAAGCACTTTGGGAGGCCAAAGAGGGCGGGTTTCCTGAGGTCATGATTTCGAGGTCAGCCTGAGCATTACGGTGAAAACCCACCTTACATAATAAAAGAGAAAAAGGAAATAAAGGTAAAATACGGATGAGTGTGTGCAATTGAAAAAAACGAGGTGCCGAGATACTCCACCCCCAAAACCGCCTTTCTTTATTACGTGCAGTTTCCTCTTGTCACCAAGGCTGGAGTGCAACAGTGCGATCTTTGCTTATTGCAACTCCTGCCTTTCGGGTACAACTGAATGTCATCCCAATGCCTTTCAATTAGGTGGCGTTGCATGTGTCCACAACACCAGGTCCAGCTAACTTTCTATTTTTATTTTTCTGTACCTCCAATCTATCTTTATTTGATTTTCACAAAGCAGTCACTATGAAGAAATAAAATACAAAAGCTGCATACCTGTGCGAGTCATCTTTCTACTAGGAAGGCACCGCCTTCTGTGTAGCGTCCCAATTTTAGTGTACGTGCTGCCTTAGAGACCACATGCCAAGCCCAGCTAAGCTTTTTATGTTTTTCTGTTTTTTTTTTTTTGTATTTTATAGGGAGCGGGCTACGCTGTGTCCTTCGAGGCCAGTCTCGAAGCTGTGACCTCACGATCTGCCTGCCTCGGCTTTCTTTGTGCTGCGACTACAGGCTTTAGCCGCGGAGCCCAACCCAAATTGTGTTTTCGTTTTAAAGTCGTGGTTTCACCATGTTGGTCGGGCCAGTCTCGAACCCGAAACTTCTCGTGATTTGCCCGCATTGATCTTTGAGGCCTCTGAATGACAGGCTGCCGTTAGCCACCGTGCCGGGCTGTTATAATGTAATGTTAAAAAAGAAATTAGAGAGACTCTGCCAGGTGTTGCCACTCACGCCAGCAATCTAAGCACTTTGGGAGGCCAAGGTGGGCGGGTTTTCTGAGGTCACGAGTTCGAGGTCACCCTGAGCATTACAATGAAAAGCCACCTTACATAATAAAGAGAAAAAGAAAAGAAAGTTAACAGACTGATGAGTGTGTGCAATTGAAACAAAACGAGGTGCCGAAAGACTCCACCCCCAAAACCGCCTTTCTTTATTACGTGCAGTTTCCTCTTGTCACCAAGGCTGGAGTGCAACAGTGCGATCTTTGCTTATTGCAACTCCTGCCTTTCGGGTTTAACTGAATGTCATCCCAATGCCTTTCATGTAGCTGGGGTTGCAGGTGTCCACACCACCAGGTCCAGCTAACTTTCTATTTTTATTTTTCTGTACCTCCAATCTATCTTTATTTGATTTCCACAAAGCAGTCACTATGAAGAAATAAAATACAAATACCTGCACACCTCTGCGTGTCATTTTTCCACTACGAAGACGCCGGCCTTCTGTGTAGCGTCCCAATTTTAGTGTACGTGCTGCCGAAGAGACCACATGCCAAGGCCAGCTAAGCTTTTTATGTTTTTATGTTTTTATGTTTGTATTTTATATGGAGCGTGCTACGCTGTGTCCTTCGTGGCCAGTCTCTAACCTGTGACCTCACGATCTGCCTGCCTCGGCATTCTTTGTGCTGGGACTACAGGCTTCGGCCGCGGATCCCAACCTAAATTGTGTTTTCATTTTCAAGACGGGGTTTCATCATGTTGGTCGGCCTGGTCTCGAACCCGCAACTTCTCTTGATTTGCCCGCATTGATCTTTAAGGCCTCTCAATGAGAGGCTGCCGTTATCCACTGTGCCGGGATGTTAAAATATATTGTTAAAAAGGAAATTAGAGAGACTCTGCCAGGTGTTGCCACTCACGCCAGCAATCTAAGCACTTTGGAAGGCTGAGGTGGGCGGGATTCCTGAAGACAAAGTTCGAGGTCACCCTGAGCATTACGGCGAAAACCCAACTTACATAATAAAAGAGAAAAAGAAAAGAAAGGTAACAGACTGATGAGTGTGTGCCATTGTAACAAAACGAGGTGCCGAGAGACTCCACCCCCAAAACAGCCTTTCTTTATTACGTACAGTTTCCCTCTTGTCACGAAGACTGGAGTGCAACAGTGCGATCTTTGCTTATTGGAACTTCTGCCTTTCGGGTTCAACTGAATGTCATCCCAATGCCTGTGAAGTAGCTGGGGTTTCAGGTGACCACACCACCATATCCAGCTAACTTTCTATTTTTATTTTTCTTTACCTCCAATCTATCGTTCTTTGATTTCCACAAAGCAGTCACTACGAAGAAATAAAATACAAAAACTGCACACCTGTGCGAGTCATTTTTCTACTACGAAGACGCCGGCCTTCTGTGTAGCGTCCGGATTTTAGTGTACGTGATGCCTAAGAGACCACATGCCAAGCCCAGCTAAGCTTTTTTATGTTTTTATGTTTTTTTTTTTTGTATTTTATAGGCAGCGGGCTATGCTGTGTTTTTCGAGGACAATATTGAACCTGTGATCTCACGATCCGCCTGCCTCTGCATTCTTTGTGCTGGAACTACAGGCTTGAGCCTGAAGCCCAACCCAAATTGTGTTCTCGTTTTAAAGACGTGGTTTCTCCATGTTGGTCGGGCGGGTCTCGAACCCGCAACTTCTCGTGATTTGCCCGCATTGATCTTTGAGACCTCTGAATGACAGGCTTCCGTTAGCCACCGTGCCGGGATGTTATAATGTATTGTTAAAAAAAAATTAGAGAGACTCTGCCAGGTGTTGCCACTCACGCCAGCAATCTAAGCACTTTGGGAGGCCGAGGTGGGCGGGTTTTCTGAGGTCACGAGTTCGAGGTCACCCTGAGCATTACGGTGAAAAGCCACCTTACATAATAAAGAGAAAAGAAAAGAAAGGTAACAGACTGATGAGTGTGTGCAATTGAAACAAAACGAGGTGCCGCGAGACTCCACCCCCAAAACCACCTTTCTTTATTACGTGTAGTTTCCCTCTTGTCACCAAGGCTGGAGTGCAACAGTGTGATCTTTGCTTATTGCAACTCCTGCCTTTCGGGTTGAACTGAATGTCATCCCAATGCCTTTCATGTAGCTGGGGTTGCAGGTGTCCACACCACCAGGTCCAGCTAACTTTCTATTTTTATTTTTCTGTACCTCCAATCTATCTTTATTTGATTTCCACAAAGCAGTCACTACGAAGAAATAAAATAGAAAAAGCTGCACACCTCTGCGTGTCATTTTTCCAGTACGACGACGCCGGCCTTCTGTGTAACGTCCCAATTTTAGTGTAAGTGCTTCCGAAGTGACCACATGACAAGCCGAGCTAAGCTTTTTAATGTTTTTCTGTTTTTTCTTTCTTTTGTTTTTTATAGAAGCGGGCTACGCTGTGTCTTTTGAGGCCAGTCTCGAACCTGTTTCCTCACGATACGCCTGCCTCAGAATTATTTGTCCTGGGACTACAGGCTTCAGCCACGGAGCGCAACCCAAATTGTGTTTTCGTTTTAAAGACGTGGTTTCACCAGGTTGGTCGGGCAGGTCTCAAACCCGCAACTTCTCGTGATTTGCCCGCATTGATATTTGAGGCCTCTGAATGACAGGCTGCCCTCAGCCACCGTGCCTGGCTGTTATATTTTATTGATAAAAAAGAAATTGGAGAGACTCTGCCAGATGCTGCCACTCACACCAGCAATCTAAGCACTTTGGGAGGCTGAGGTGGGTGGGTTTCCTGAGGTTCCAAGTTCGAGGTCAGCCTTAGCTTTATGGTGAAAACCCACCTTACATAATAAAAGAGAAAAAAATGAAATATAACAGACTAATGAGTGTGTGCAATTGAAACAAAACGAGGTGCTGAGAGACTCCACCTTCAAAACCGCCTTTTATTACGTGAAGTTTTTCTCTTTTCACCAAGGCTGGAGTGCAACAGTGTGATATTTGCTTATTGCAACTCCTGCCTTTTGGGTTCAACTGAATGTCATCCCAATGCCTTTCAAGTAGCTGCGGTTGCAGGTGTCCACACCACCAGATCCAGCTAACTTTCTATTTTTATTTTTCTGTACCTCCAATCTATCTTTATTTGATTTCCACAAAGCAGTCACTACGAAGAAATAAAATAGAAAAAGCTGCACACCTCTGTGTGACATTTTTCCAATTCGACGAGGCCTGCCTTCTGTGTAACGTCCCAATTTTAGTGTAAGTGCTTCCGAAGTGACCACATGACAAGCCGAGCTAAGGTTTTTAATGTTTTTCTGTTTTTTTTTTTTTTTTTTGTATTTTATAGAAAGCGGCTACGCTGTGTCTTTTGAGGCCAGTCTCGAACCTGTTTCCTCACGATATGCCTGCCTCAGAATTATTTGTCCTGGGACTACAGGCTTCAGCCACGGAGCACAACCCAAATTGTGTTTTCGTTTTAAAGACGTGGTTTCACCAGGTTGGTCGGGCAGGTCTCAAACCCGCAACTTCTCGTGATTTGCCCGCATTGATATTTGAGGCCTCTGAATGACAGGCTGCCCTCAGCCACCGTGCCGGGCTGTTATAATGTATTGATAAAAAAGAAATTGGAGAGACTCTGGCAGGTGCTGCCACTCACACCAGCAATCTAAGCACTTTGGGAGGCCGAGGTGGGAGGGATTTCTCAGGTACCCCGTTCGAGGTCAGCATTAACATTACGGTAAAAACCATTTTACATAATAAAAGAGAAAAAAATGAAAGATAACAGACTGTTGAGTGTGTGCAATTGAAACAAATCGAGGTGCCGAGAGATTCCACCCCCAAAACCGCCTTTCTTTATTACGTGAAGTTTTCTCTTGTCACCAAGGCTGGAGTGCAACAGTGCGATCTTTGCTTATTGCAACTCCTGCCTTTTGGGTTCAACTGAATGTCATCCCAATGCCTTTCAAGTAGCTGGGGTTGCAGGTGTCCACACCACCAGGTCCAGCTAACTTTCTATTTTTATTTTTCTGTACCTCAATCTATCTTTATTTGATTTCCACAAAGCAGTCACTACGAAAAAATAAAATACAAAAAGCTGCACACCTGTGCGTGTCATTTTTCCACAAGACGCCCGCCTTCTGTGTAGCGTCCCAATTTTAGTGTAAGTGCTTCAAGTGACCACATGACAAGCCCAGCTAAGCTTATTTATGTTTTTCTGTTTTTTTTTTTTTTTGTATTTTATAGGGAGCGGGCTACACTGTGTCCTTCGAGGCCAGTCTCGAACCTGTGACCTCACGATCCGCCTGCCTCGGCATTCTTTGTGCTGGGACTACAGGCTTGAGCCGCGGAGCCCAACCCAAATTGTGATTTCCTTTAAAGACGGGGTCTCACCATGTTGGTCGGGCCGGTCTCAAACCCGCAACTTCTCGTGATTTGCCCGCATTGATATTTGAGGCCTCTGAATGACAGGCTGCCCTCAGCCACCGTGCCGGGCTGTTATAATGTATTGTTAAAAAGAAATTAGAGAGACTCTGCCAGGTGCTGCCACTCACGCCAGCAATCTAAGCACTTTGGGAGGCTGAGGTGGGTGGGTTTCCTGAGGTCAAGTTCGAGGTCAGCCTGAGCATTATGGTGAAAACCCACCTTACATAATAAAAGAGAAAAAAAAAGAAAGGTAACAGACTGATGAGTGTGTGCAATTGAAACAAAACGAGGTGCCGAGAGACTCCACCCCAAAACCGCCTTTCTTTATTACGTGCAGTTTCCCTCTTGTCACCAAGGCTGGAGTGCAACAGTGCGATCTTTGCTTATTGCAACTCCTGCCTTTTGGGTTCAACTGAATGTCATCCCAATGCCTTTCAAGTAGCTGCGGATGCAGGTGTCCACACCACCAGATCCAGCTAACTTTCTATTTTTATTTTTCTGTACCTCTAATCTATCTTTATTTGATTTCCACAAAGCAGTAACTATGAAGAAATAAAATATAAAAAGCTGTGTCCTGGCCCCCGGAACAAACAACGGGGACCCTTGGGAGGGAGTGGGGATTAAGAGAGAGCAGGAGACGTGGCGAATGGAGACAAGACAAAGATCTGATCAAGTGTCGTTTATTAGGCTCAATGCAGCTGCTTATAAACAAGTAAAGGCGGGAAAATCTGAGGGCTGACCTCAGCGGGTAACTATGGTAATGAGACCTCCGGCTTGTTTTGTGACTCAGAGGAATGTATGACTTAGATAAAGAGGATGTGGGCTCTTAGGCAACAGGGTCACAAGATGGCTACTAGATGCTCCAAATGGATACTGCTCCCCACAGGTCCTTTTTTTATTTTTATTATATTTGGGCGGCCGATTGCCTATAAGGACCATGCCTGTCTTAGGTCAAGAGATACACCTGCAGTGATGCTTTTACCCTTACCCGTCATAGGGTGCAGGATTCAAGTCCTGGTCCCTGTCTTAGGTGGGAGCATCTTACTGTCAGGCTCTCAGGTTGCCCATCATGGCTAACTGGTCCATCTCACCAGGCAATATTAGAGATGGTAAGTGGTACAGGTCAAGTTTTCACCACAGCCTTGATTCATTTCCATCTCTCTGTCGGCCATTTCCAGCTTATGATAATGAACCTGTAGGGGCTGCATTTTTATGGCATCAATCTGTTGTTTAACAAAAGCCATGACTTTGTTGATGAAAGGTCCAACAGTGAGGAGTAGGATAAAGGCAACAAAAGGACCGAGGAGGGGGAGGAGATAGGGGAGAAGTCCATTCAATCCCCCCCACAGGGGATTGTCATAGAGTGCTTGTCTTCTTTTTGCCAAGTCTTCCTGTAGGCTTTTTATCTTATCTCTAACAACACCTGAATGGTTAGCATAGAAGCAGCACTTCTCGTCTAATGCAAGGCACAGTCCCCCCTTTTCAGGGGTGAGCAGATCCAGGCCCCGGTGGTTCTGCAGGAACACTTCGGCTAGGGAGTCAAGTTGGTCTTGAATAACTTGTATGGTGGATGAGAGTAAATCAACATCATTAATTAACTGTAGAGAAAGTTGATGGTAAGAATGTAAAGAATAACATTAACCCGCAGTTCCTGTGGTAAAGGCAGCAGTAATCCCGAGGGTAGCTAACAAAGTGATGAATTGAACTGCCCTTTTGTTTCTACCTGCTACAACATCAAAACTGGGAAGGGGAATAGGGTCATCCCCTGAGACTATGCTGGCATCAGGAAGTAGGGAGGCTACCATGCAGATTCCCGTCCAATTCTTAGGAAGATAAAAGAAAGCCATGTTGTTTCCACAAACAAAACTTTGTCCAGCAGGGGCATACATGTCGATGGTGGCATTTAAAACTCTAGCACAATTACAAGAGTCTGTGATTGAGCCAATGTCAATCTCATAGGAGGTATTCATGAAAGGTCTTTGGTAACAGGTGACATTGACACAGAGGCTTGACAAGGGCTGAACTGCAAAAGGGAGACGAAGGGTCCCCTTAGTACTGTAATTGGCAATTTCAGGCAAGGCTAAGGGCATGGGTGTCCCTAGGGGCATGCAGATCCAGCAGTTGTTAGCTAAAGAGGAATTACTGTGTAGGAGGAAACTGTGGACTGCTTTAACAAGGTTTTGGGTTTGGACATCTAGTTCCAATTGGTGAGGTTTAGGTAGGGCTAAGGGGTGATAAGATAAAGTAGGAAACAACATTTTTAATACTTCCTTGACATAATGAGACCTCATCTTGTCATGCGGGCCTCCTCCATCGCTGACACTGATGGTGGGGCTGCTTTCCCAGCAATTGGGCTGCCCTTTTGGTTCTGGACAAGGAGCTAAAGCATATTTATAGGTAATTCCCAGCAGCGAGCTGGAGACCCAGTCACCCCAAAAGGACCAGATCGGGCATAAGTGATCCAGGCTATAAAGTAAGTTTTATTATTCCTGGTGCAGGTGGCATATTGCTTATAGCAGCTGTTATGAATAGACTGATATATTGTTGCAGAGCTGTTACAGGCTGGTTGAGGAGATCCTGGGGGAATTATTGTTATAGGTGGTTTGGCAATGCATTTATAGCCTGGCTTTTGTCACTGCCATAAGTAAGGTATGTCATTTTGGTTATACAGTTGATTTGGCTTGAAAAGGTTGAGGGTGGGGAGGATATAGTACCTAATTTACATTCACAGGGCTCACCATATATGCTCTTCAATACTTGCTGTACATCATACTGTGCTCCAAATCCACTGTCAGTCTTGGGTATGAGAGTGGTTATTAGGGACATCAGTACTAAGGTCCATATGTTCCTGAGAAAAAAGGAAAAGGGGGAATAATCCTCAGGGCTCAACATATTCCCTGGGAAGGGTTATTATCTTCATACCCTGGTGCTCCTTTACTATCTACTTGTTTTACCAGTCTTTCTGGCAACCATCTGGCAGAATTTGCTTCCTTTGCATATACACAAACTGATCCTCTTCCCCAAATTAATACGGGTCAGGTCCATGCCAAGAGCCAGTCATAGGATCTTTCCACATTCCAGATGTGAATTTTGTTTGAGTTTCTGTTTGCCAATGGCGTTCCACAGTGAAGTGTCCGTCTTTGTCCAGAGTTAAAAAATTAAGTATAAATAGTGAGTGTGCTATGAGGTTTCTGGGGGACCCCTTAATGGGGTACCATACCCCCTTTTTATTTTTTCAAGGGTAATTTTTAAGGTGAGATGGGTTCTCTCAACTATTCCTTGGCCTTGAGGGTTATAAGGGATGCCAGTTATGTGTTGTATGTTTAATTGGGAGCAGAACCGGGCAAAGGCAGTGCTGGTATATCCTGGCCCATTATCAGTTTTGATTTTTTGTGGACAGCCAAGGGTGGCAAAAGCAGATAGTAGGTGTCCAATGACATGCTTGGTGGCTTCTCCTGTCTGGAGTGTGGCAAATACATATCCACTAAAGGTATCAACAGATACATGAACATATTTAAGATTGCCAAATTCTGAAATATGGGTTACGTCCATTTGCCAGAGTGCATTGGGGACCAGACCCCTAGGGTTAACCCCCAGATGGGGTACAGGCAGGTGTGTAGCACATTGTGTGCATTTCTTAACTATTTGTCTGGCTTGTTCTCTGGTGATGTGATGTAATAATCTAAGAGAGTGAGCATTAAGGTGATGTAGGCTGTGTGTGTGTAGAGCTTGAGATAACGGATCTTTGGTTTCTGTGGTACATGCATGAAAAATGCGAGTGGCTAAGTCGGCTTGTCGATTACCTTGTGACTGTGGTCCAGGTCATCCTGAGTGGGCCTGTAAGTGCCCAATAAAAAAAGGATGAGTTCTGTTAATGATGAACTGTTGTAATTGTCTAAATAATACTGCAGCTGAAGAGGTATGTTTAATGATGGGAGCTGTCTCTAAATTAGGTACAGACTGAGCAATGTATGCACTGTCAGTATAAATGTTCAGGGAGTGATTAGGGAATGCAGAGAATACTTCTATGACTGCTTGTAATTCAGTAAGCTGAGCTGAGGATGACTGGGTTTGAAACTGTATGGTATGGCCCTGACTGACATAGGCAGCTATACCTGTGGACGAGCCATCAGTGAACACCACAAGTCCATCGGAAATGGGCTCAGATTTTGTAACCTTTGGGAAAATAAATTCATGTCTGTTTGCAAAGGTAATTAGCTTATTGGGAGGGTAATGGTTATCCAATTGTCCTGAGAAGGAAGCTAATGCTATAGGCCAAGGCTCAGTAGTTTGCATAAGCCATTGGACTTGTTCTTTACTGTATGGTTGGACAATTAAGGATGGTTCATAACCAAAATATTCTCTGCCCATAGCTCGACCTTGGATAATTAGATTTGCTACCATAAGATAGTATGGTTCTAGGATCCTTTTTGGTGTGTTAGGGAGATGTACCCACATTAGTGGTGCGGTTTGCCAAAACACGGCAGTGGGTGACAATGAGGTCTGACAAATAATAAATTGGAGTGGCTTATTATAGTCTACAAAGGTAATGGTTTGATGATTGATGGCATGTTCTACAATATGAATAGCCTGTAAGCCTTCAGAGGTTAGCTCTCGAGGTGATGTGGGGTTTGGGTCTCCATTTAGGATATCATAAAGTGGTTTAAGGTCTGCTTTGCATAGTTTTAAATAAGGTAGAAGCCAATTGATATCTCCTAATAATTTTTGGAAATCATTCAGCGTCTTAAGTTTGTCTAGCCTAAGTTGCACTTTTTGTGTAGTAATCTGGTTTCCTTTTAACTGAAGCCCAAATACATATAGGGATCAGTGAGTTGCACCTTTTCAGGAGCTATTAACAGGCCATGTTGTGTAAAAGATGTCTGTAAAGCCTTAAAACAAGATAAAACATTTTGCCCAACCTTCCCTGCTATAAGAATGTAATCCATGTAATGGATGATATAAATTTCTGTCCAGGTGCTTCTAATAGGTTGAATAGCTGAAGCAACAAAAGATTGGCACAAGGTTGGACTATTAGCCATGCCCCAAGGTAACACTCTCCAGTGATATCTTTTCATAGGCTCCCTAAAATTGGTAGAGGGCACACTTAAGGCAAAACGTTTTCGATCATCTGGATGTAATGGGATGGTAAAGAAACAGTCTTTCAAATCAATAACTATTTTATAGTAGTCTAAAGGTATGGTGATGGGGGAGGGGAGTCCAGGTTGTAGGGCTCCCATGAGAACCATAGACTTATTGAACTCTCTAATGTCTTGTAACAAACGCCATTTTCCTTATTTCTTTCTTATGACAAAGATTGGCGTGTTCCAAGGAGAATTACTAGGCTCTATATGTCCTGCCTGTAACTGTTCCTCTACCAGTTCTTGAGCAGCACATAGTTTTTCTGAAGAGAGGGGCCACTGATCAACCCAGACAGGGTCGTCAGACCTCCAGGTGATTTTGTCTGCATGGGTTACAGGATAGAACGTGACCCCTGTTAAAAATGGCTGAGCCCAGTTCTGTCTGTCTTTAATTTGGTCTGAATGGGGTCTAGGATTCCGTTTTGATTTTTTCCCAGCCCTGTTCCTGGCACATAGCCATTTGTTAGCATTTGGGCAGTAACAATATTAGAACTGCCAATGACCATTCCTATTTGAGCCAGCAGGTCCCTGCCCCATAGGTTAAAAGTCAGGCCTGCGACTATATAGGGCTGAATGTGTCCGTGATGTCCCTTCTCATCTTTCCAGGTCAACAATTTACTGCTTCTTTCCGGATTTCTACTTTGACCAATTCCAGTTAAATGAGTGATTGTAGCCTCTGTAGGCCATGTCTGAGGCCACTGGGTTTCACTGATGATAGTTACATCAGCCCCAGTATCTACTAACCCAGTAAATTTTTTCATCTAACCATAATGTCATCATGGGCTTGCTAGAAGATATTATTTCTGCCCAATAGACATCCGAGGAGCAAAACTGGCAGTGCCTCTATTCCCTTTGACAGTTTTATTCTTGGTTTTGTAAATGGGTAAAAGTAGGAGCTGCACAAATCTTTGTCCCGGGGAGACAGTACTTATCACTCGAGGAGAGGATGCCATAACTTTAATTTCTCCCGTATAGTCATTGTCTATTATCCCGGGGAGAAATTGTAAGCCCTGTAGGGTGATGCTGCTGCACCCTAGAATAAGTTCAACAGAGCCCTCGGGTAGAGGCCCAAAGACTCCTGTAGGCAGGGCCTGAACCCCCATCTCAGGTGTTAATACTGTGTGGGAGGTGGAACAGAGGTCCAATCCTGCGCTTCCTGCCATGGCTCAGCAGAGGCTTGAAATGGATTGTTGCTTGAAGGAACAAAGCTGACTGCCCCATAGATCTGTTTTGGGTTTGGGGCCTGGGGCTGGCCCTCATTACATTTCCCTGATGGGGAGAAAGGATGTTGCCCTGGGCATCTTTTTTAGACTTGCACTCTTTAGCCCAGTGCTTACCATGCTTACACAGTGGGCATAGGCCAGGGGCTTTCATGCTAACGGAGGGTTTCTTATCAGAATTGCAGTCTTTAGCATAGTGACCACTAGCGCCACATTGAAAGCACTTATTTTTTGACTGAGTTGATAGGAATTGCCTCACTGTATAGCCTTGCAAGGCGGCAGCCATAGCCAGTCCCTGTTGGTAGGCAGACCCAATGTCTGAACACAGGCAAATATAGCCCGAGAGATCTGTCTTCTTTTTATAAGGATGAATAGCAGCCTGACAAGTGGCATTGGCATTTTCAAATGCCAGTTGCTTTATAAAGTCTTGGCCAACCTGTGGGTCACCAAAAATCCTCCGTGCTGCTGTAAGGAGATGGTGAACAAATTCTGAAAAAGGCTCATCTGGCCCCTGTTTGATACTTGTAAGAGAGGAGCTGAGATCTCCATTAGTGGGCAGCTTTCTCCAAGCCTTTGTTCCTGCAGTCTGAATTTGAGCATAAAGCCCAGCATCATATTGCATCTGGGCATCACTGGTGGTGTAATTGCCTTCCCCAACTAACATATCAATGTTCCAATTGTTCTTAGCCTGTGCATTACAGTTGGCGGTTTCTTTGCAGCACTCATATTACTCGGACTTCCAAAGCAGGAAGTCTCCACCAGATAAGGTGGCACGGGCTAGAGTTTGCCAATCTCCTGGAGTAAGCCAATTTTCAGCTACCGATTCCAAAATTGCAGTGGTATACGGAGCAGTAGCGCCATATTGTGCCACAGCAGTCTTCAATTCTTAGATAATTTTGAAATCAAAACCGGCATGGTGTCGCCACGCAGCATTGTTTTGATCTACAGTTTCGGTGACTGAATAAACATTAGGGTCGCCTAACTCCAATGCAGAGTTAGTTGGGGCGGGCTGCCTCAGGGCGGTTCCTCAGCGAGGATTACCGCCGTACATAGGGGCGGAAGTTTTTGTTTCATTCTTTACCTTCCCTATCTTGATTTTTTTCTAACTGCTCAATGAGCTCCTGATGTTCTGTTTCAAGCCTTATCTGCTCTTTTAAGAAATTAATCTTTTCCTGTAGTTCTTTTTGAGGGTCATAAACAGGAAATGTCATTGTAGGCGCCGAGGGTGGAGGCTGCGGCCTCTCGGAGGGCCAATTGTCATTTGTATATCTGGCTAATTCCTCCTGTAGGTCCTCCCAACCTATTCCCTCTTCTATGCCTTCATCTTCTGAGTTGTTTGCCCTTTCTATAAGCCACCCCGATAAGCGAGCGTGCCTCTCACACTTAGGTCTATTTTTGTCCTTTTGTTTAGAGGATTTATCTACAGTTTCAGGTAAGCTTTTCTTTTGTGGCTGACAGTTTTCTTTCACGAGAGACAAATCTGGGTATTTATGTTCCCGAGAGGCGCCCTTTTCAGAGTCACTATCAAAGGACATTAAATCCTGTTCTGGCGTAGTTTCTGGAGGAGGCAAGTCTCCCCGCTAGTTTTTGGAGTCTCATATTTTTTCTTTTCTCTTTTTAATATAGACTCTCCCTGAGAGACGATGTTAGCAACAAGGGGATCTTGGTGTCTTTGACTTAAAATTTCATCTATTAAGTTCCAATATGAAAAGGCGGTGACTGGGACCTTCTCGGGTCCAAAAGTACTCTAATAATCTTTCAAGGCATCTCCTATCCTTTTCCACCATTTTTGATCTATGGTTCCTTCCTGGGGAAACCAGGGGCAGACCTCCTGAATATAGTCAAAGTATTTACACAATTGTTTTATTTTCACCTTTACTCCCGTGCCTTTAAAGCTTTACTTAAACTCTCTACAAACAGTTCATGCTGGCTGATTTCCTGTCCCATATTCGCCGTCCGCTTACCGGAGTGCAAGTCCGTGGCAGGCTCCCATGATGCTCTTTCCTCCGGGATTCTTGATTTCTTTGTGCAGGCTGATCTCAGCGGCATCCATCACGATATCCCTTGTACCAGTAGCCCCATCTTGGGCGCCAATTTTGTCACGTCCCGCGGGACAAACAATGGGGACCATAGAGAGGGAGTGGGAATTAAGAGAGAGACAGGAGACACGGAGAATGGAGACAAGTCAAGGATCTGATCAAGTCTCATTTATTAGGCTCAATGCAGCTGCTTATAAACAAGTAAAGGTGGGAAACTCTGAGGGCTGACGTCAGGGGGTAACTATGGTAATGAGACCACCAGCTGTTCTTGTGACTCCGAGGAATGTGGGTCTTAGATAAAGAAAATGTGGGCTTTAGGCAACAGGGTCACAAGATGGCTGCTAGATGCTCAAAATGGATACCGCTCCCCACGGCCGAGGTGGGTGGCTTTACTGAGGTCAGGAGTTTGAGATCAGTTTGAGGATTACGATGAAAACCCAGATTACACAATAAAAAAGAAAAAGAAAAGAAAGTTAAAAGACTGATGAGTGTGTGCAATTGAAAAAAAACGAGGTGATGAGAGACTCAACCCCCAAAACCGCCTTTCTTTATTACGTGCAGTTTTCCTCTTGTCACCAAGGCTGGAGTGCAACAGTGAGGTCTTTGCTTATTGCAATTCCTGCCTTTCGGGTTCAACTGAATATCATCCCAATGCCTTTAAAGTAGCTGCGGTTTCAGGTGTCCAAAGCACCAGATCCAGCTAACTTTATATTTCTGTTTTTCTGTACCTCCAATCTATCATTATCTGATTTCCCCAAAGCAGTCACTATGAAGAAATAAAATACAAAGACTGAACACCTCTGCATGTCATTTTTCCACTACGAAGACGCCAGCCTTCTGTGTAGTGTCCCAATATTAGTGTACGTGCTGCCAAAGAGACCACATGCCAAGCCCAGCTAAGTTTTTTATGTTTTTCTGTTTTTTTTTTTTGTATTTTATAGGGAGCAGGCTACCCTGTGTCCTTCGAGGACAGTCTGGAACCTGTGACCTCACAATCCACCAGCCTCGGCATTTTTGTGCTGGGACTACAGGCTTGAACCGGGGAGCCCAACCCAAATTGCGTTTTCATTTTAAAGACGTGGTTTCACCATGTTGGTCGGGCGGGTCTCAAACCCTCAACTTCTCGTGATTTGCCCTCATTGATGTTTGAGGCCTCTGAATGACAGGCAGCCTTTAACCACCCTGCCAAGCTGTTATAATGTATTGTTAAAAAAGAAATTAGAGAGACTCTGCCAGGTGCTGCCACTCACACAAGCTATCTAAGCACTTTTGGAGGCCAAGGTGGGCAGGATTCTTGAGGTCAGGAGTTCGAGGTCAGCCTCAGCATAACGGTGAAAAATGACCATACATAATAAAAAAGAAAAAGAAAAGAAAGTTAAAAGACTGATGACCGTGTGCAATTGAAAAAAAAGCGAGGTGCCGAGAGACTCCACCCCCAAAACCGCCTTTCTTTTTACATCAGTTTCCCTCTTGTCACCAAGGCTGGAGTGCAACAGTGAGATCTTTGCTTATTGCAACTCCTGCCTTTCGGGTTCAACTGAATGTCATCCCAATGCCTTTCAAGTAGCTGGGGTCGCAGGTGTCCACACCACCAGATTCAGCTAACTTTCTATTTTTATTTTTCTGTACCTCCAATCTATCTTTATTTGATTTCCACAAAGCAGTCACTATGAAGAAATAACATACAAAAAGATTCAAACCTGTGCGTGTCATTTTTACGCTACGACGACACCGGCGTTCTCTGTAGCGTCCCAATTTTAGTGTATGTGCTGCCCAAAAGACCACATGCCAAGCCCAGGTAAGCTTTTTTATGTTTTTCCGTTTTTTTTTTTTTAATTTTATAGGGAGACGGCTACGCTGTGTCCTTCGAGGCCAGTCTGGAACTTGTGACCTCACGATCTGCCTGCCTCGGCCTTCTTTTTGCTGGGACTACAGGATTGAGCCACAGAGCGCAACACAAATTGTATTTTCATTTTAAAGAGGTGGTTTCACAATGTTGGTCGGGCGGGTCTCGAATCCGAAACTTCTCGTGATTTGCCCGCATTGATCTTTGAGGCCTCTGAATGACAGGCTGCAGTTAGTCCCCGTTACGGGCTATTATAATGTATTGTTAAAAAGAAATTAGAGAGCCTCCGCCAGGTGCTGCCACTCACGCCAGCAATCTAAGCACTTTGGGAGGCCGAGGGGGGCGGGATTCCTGAGGTCACGAGTTCGAAATCAGCCTTAGCATTACGGTGAAAACCCATCTTACATAATAAAAGAGAAAAAAAGAAAGAAAAGTAACAGACTGATGAGTGTGGGAAATTGAAGCAAAACGAGGTGCCGAGAGACCCCACCCCCAAAATCGCCTTTCTTTATTACGTGCAGTTTCCCTTTTGTCACCAAGGCTGGAGTGCAACAGTGCGATCTTTGCTTATTGTAACTCCTGCCTTTCGGGTTTAACTGAATGTCATCCCAATGCCTTTCATGTAGCTGGGGTTGCAGGTGTCCACACCACCAGGTCCAGGTAACTTTCTATTTTTATTTTTCTGTACCTCCAACCTATCTTTATTTGATTTCCACAAAGCAGTCACTACAAAGAAATAAAATAGAAAAACTGCACACCTGTGCGTGTCGTTTTTCCACTACGAAGACGCCGCCTTCTGTGTAGCTTCCCAATTTTAGTGTAAGTGCTGCCGAAGAGACCACATGACAAGCCCAGCTAAGTTTTTTTATGTTTTTCTGTTTTTTTTTTTTTTTGGTATTTTATAGGGAGCAGGCTACACTGTGTCCTTCAAGGACAGTCTCGAACCTGTGACCTCACGATCCACCTGCCTCGGCATTCTTTGTGTTGGGACTACGGGCTTGAGCAGCGGAGCCAAACCCAAATTGTGTTTTGTTTTAAAGACGTGGTTTCACCATGTTGGTCGGGTGGGTTTCGAACCCTCAACTTCTCGTGATTTGCCCTCATTGATATTTGAGGCCTATGAATGACAGGCTGCCTTTAACCACCGTGCCGAGCTGTTATAATGTATTGTTAAAAGTAATTAGAGAGACTCTGCCAGGTTCTGCCACTCACGCCAGAAATCAAAGCACTTTGGGAGGCCAAGGTGGGCGGGTTTCCTGAGGTCAGGAGTTCTAGGTCAGCCTGAGCATTACGGTGAAAACCCACCTTACATAATAGAAGAGAAAAAGAAAAGAAAGGTAAAAGACTGATGAGTGTGTGCAATTGAAAAAAAACGAGGTGCCGAGAGACTCTACTCCCAAAACCGCCTTTCTTTATTACGTGAAGTTTTCCTTTTGTCACTGAGGCTGGAGTGCAACAGTGCGATCTCTGCTTATTGCAACACCTGCCTTTCGGGTTCAACTGGATGTCATCCCAATGCCTTTCAAGTAGCTGGGGTTGAAGGTGTCCAAATCACCAGGTCCAGCTAACTTTCTATTTTTATTTTTCTGTACCTCCAATCTATCTTTATTTGATTTCCACAAAGCAGTCACTACGAATAAATAAAACAAAAAGCTGCACACATGTGCGTGTCACTTTTACGCTACGACGCTGCCAGCCTTCTGTGTAGCGACCCGATTTTAGTGTACCTGCTGCCGAAGAGACCACATGCCAAGCCCAACTATGCTTTTTTATGTTTTCCTGTTTTTTTTTTGTATTTTTCTTTCTTTTCTTTTCTTTTCTTTTTTTTTTTTTTAAGACGGAGTTTTGCTCTTGTTACCCAGGCTGGAGTGCAATGATGAAATCTCGGCTCACCGCAATTTCTGCCTTTTAGGTTCAGGCAATTCTCCTGCCTCGGCCTCCTGAGTAGCTGGGATTATAGGCATGCGCCACCATGCCCAGCTAATTTTTTGTATCTTTAGTAGAGACGGGGTTTCACCATGTTGACCAGGATGGTCTCGATCTCTTGACCTCGTGATCCACCCGCCTCGGCCACCCAAAGTGCTGGGATTACAGGCTTGAGCCACCGCTCCCGGCCTTTTTTTTGTATTTTATAGGGAGTGGGCTATGCTGTGTCCTTCGAGGCAAGTCTCGAACCTCTGACCTCACGATCCGCCTGTCTTGGCATTCTTTGTGTAGTGACTACAGGCTTGAGCCGCGGAGCCTCACCAAAATTCTCTTTTCGTTTTAAAGACGTGGATTCACCATGTTGGTCGGGCGGGTGTCGAATCCGCAACTTCTCGTGATTTGCTCGAATTGATATTTGAGGCCTCTGAATGACAGATTGCCATCAGCCACCGTGCCAGGCAGTTATAATGTATTGTAAAAAAGAAATTAGAGAGACTCTGCCAAGTCCTGCCACTCACGCCAGCAATCTAAGCACTTTCGGAGGCCGAGGTAGGTGGGTTTCTTGAGGTCAGGAGTTCGAGGTCAGCCTGAGTATTATGGTGACAACCCACCTTACATAATAAAAGAGAAAAAGAAAAGAAAAGTAACAGACTGATGAGTGTGTGCAATTGAAACAAATTGAGGTGCCGACAGACTCTACCTTCAAAACCGCCTTTCTTTATTAAGTGAAGTTTCCCTCTTGTAACCAAAGCTGGAGTGCAACCGTGTGATTTTGCTTATTGTAACTCCTACCTTTCAGGTTCCACTGAATATCATCCCAATGCTTTTCAAGTATATGGGGTTGCAGGGGTCCACACCACCAGGTCCAGCTAACTTTCTATTTTTATTTTTCTGTACCTCCAATCTATCTTTCTTTGATTTCCATAAAGCAGTCACTATGAAGATATAAAATACAAAAAGCTGCACACCTGCGTGTGTCATTTTTACGCTACGATGATGCCGGCCTTCTGTGTAGTGTCCCAAGATAAGCATACCTGCTGCAGAGGAGACCACATGCCAAGCCCAGGTAAGATTTTTATGTTTTTCTGTTTTTTTGTTTGTTTGTTTTGCTTTTTTATAGGGAGTGGGCTACACTGTGTCCTTCGAGGCCAGTCTCGAACCTGTGACCTCACGATCCGCCTGCCTCAGCATTCTTTGTGCTGGGACTATAGGCTTGAGCCATGGAGCCCAACCCAAATTGTGTTTTGTTTTAAAGACGTGGTTTCACCATGTTGGTCAGGCGGGTCTCTAACCTGCAACTTCTAGTGATTTGCCCGCATTGATGTTTGAGGCCTGTGAATGACAGGCTGCCATTAGCCACCGTCCCGGGCTGTTATAATGCATTGTTAAAAAAGAAATTAGAGAGACTCTGCCAGGTGCTGCCACTCACGCCAGCAATCTAAGCAATTTGAGAGGCCGAGGTGGGCGGGATTCCTGAGGTCACGAGTTCGAGGTCAGCCTGAACATTATGGTGACAACCCACCTTACATAATAAAAGAGAAAAGGGAAAGAAAGGTAACAGACTGATGAGTGTGTGCAATTGAAACAAATTGAGGTGCCGACAGACTCTACCTCCAAAACCGCCTTTCTTTATTACGTGAAGTTTCCTCTTGTAACCAAAGCTGGAGTGCAACCATGCGATTTTGCTTATTGTAACTCCTACCTTTCAGGTTCCACTGAATATCATCCCAATGCTTTTCAAGTAGATGGGGTTGCAGGTGTCCACACCACCTGGTCCAGCTAACTTTCTATTTTTATTTTTCTGTACCTCCAATCTATGTTTATTTGATTTCCACAAAGCAGTCATTACAAAGTAATAAAATACAAAAAGCTTCACACCTGTACGTATAATTTTTACACTACGACGACGCCGGGTTTCTGTGTAGCGTCCGAATTTTAGTGTACGTGCTGCCTAAGAGACCACATGCCAAGCCCAGCTAAGCTTTTTTATGTTTTCCTGTTTTTTTTTTTTTGTATTTTATATGAGGCGAGCTACGCTGTGTCCTTCGAGGCCAGTCTCCAACCTGCGACCTCACGATTCGTCTGCTTCAGCATTTTTTTTTTGCTGCGACTACAGGCTTGAGCCAGGGAACCCAACCCAAATTCTGGTTTCATTTTAATGACGGTGTTTCACCATGTTTGTCATACTGGTCTCGATCCCACAACTTCTCGTCATTTGCCCCCATTGATCTTTGAGGCCTCTGAATAATAGGGTGCTGTCAACCACTGTGCCAGGCTGTTATAATGTATTGTTAGAAAAGAAATTATCGGCCGGGCATGGTGGCTCAAGCCTTTAATCCCAGCACTTTGGGAGGCTGATGCGGGTGGATCACGAGGTCAAGATATTGAGACCATTCTGGTCGACATGGTGAAACCCCATCTCTACTAAAGATACAAATAATTAGCTGGGCATAGTGGTGCATGCCTGTAATCCCAGCTACTCAGGAGGCTGAGGCAGGAGAATTGCCTGAACCCAGGAGGCAGAGGTTGCGGTGAGCCGAGATTCTGCCATTGCACTCTAGCCTCGGTAACAAGAACAAAACTCTGTCTCAAAAAAAGAAAGAAAGAAAGAAAGAAAGAAATTAGACAGACTCTGCCAGGTGATGCCACTCACGCCAGCAATCTAAGCACTTTGGGAGGTTGAGGTGGGTGTGTTTCCTGAGATCACGAGTTTGAGATCAGCCTGAGCACTACGGTGAAAACCCACCTTACATAATAAAAGAGAAAAGAAAAAGAAAGGTAACAGACTGATGAGTGTGTGCAATTGAGAAAAAACGAGGTGCCAAGAGACTCCATCCCCACAACCGCCTTCCTTTATTACGTGAAGTTTCCCTTTTGTCACCAAGGCTGGAGTGCAACAGTGCGATCTTTGCTTATTACAACTTTTGCCTTTCGGGTTCAACTGAATGTCATCCCAATGCCCTTCAAGGAGCTGGGTTTTCAGCTGTCCAAACCACCAGACCCAGCTAACTTTCTATTTTTATTTTTCTGTACCTCCAATCTATATTTATTTGATTTCCACAAATCAGTCACTACGAAGAAAGAAAATACAAAAACTGCACACCTGTGCATGTCATTTTTCCACTATAAAGACGCCGGTCTTCTGTGTAGAGTCCCAATTTTAGTGTACGTGCTGCCGAAGAGACCACATGCCAAGCCCAGCTAAGCTTTTTTATGTTTTTTTTTTTTTTGTATTTTATAGGGAGAGGGCTATGCTGTGTCCTTCAAGGCCAGTCTGGAACCTGTGACCTCACAATCTGCCTGCCTCGGCATTCTTTGTGCTGGGACTACAGGCTTGAGCTGTGGAGCACAACCCAAATTGTGTTTTCATTTTAAAGACGTGGTTTCACCATGTTGGTCTGGCGGATCTCGAACCCGTAACTTCTCGTGATTTGCCCGCATTGATCTTTGAGACCTCTGAATGACAGGCTGCCGTCAGCCACCGTGTCAAGCTGCTATAATGTATTGTTAAAAAAGAAATTAGAGAGACTCTGCCAGGTGCTGCCACTCACGCCAGCAATCTAAGCAATTTGGGAGGCCGAGGTTGGTGGGATTCCTGATGTCAGGAGTTCGAGGTCAGCCTGAGCATTACGGTGAAAACCCACCTTACATAATTAAAGAGAAAAAGAAAAGAAAGGTAACAGACTGATGAGTGTGTGCAATTGAAACAAATCGAGGTGCCGAGAGACTCCACCCCCAAAACCGCCTTTCTTTATTACGTGAAGTTTCCCTCTTGTCACCAAGGCTGGAGTGCAACAGTGCGATCTTTGCTTATTGCAACTCCTGCCTTTCGGGTTCAACTGAATGTCATCCCAATGCCTTTCAAGTAGCTGGGGTTGCAGGTGTCCACACCACCAGGTCCAGCTAACTTTCTTTTTTTATTTTTCTGTACCTCCAATCTGTCTTTATTTGATTTCCACAAAGTAGTCACTTCGAAGAAATAAAATACAAAAAGCTGCACACATGTGCGTGTCATTTTTACATTATGACGATGCCGGCCTTCTGTGTAGCGTCCCAATTTTAGTGTACGTGCTGCCGAAGAGACCACATGCCAAGCCCAGCTAAGCTTTTTTGTTTTTCTGTTTTGTTTTGTTTTTTTTTTTTTTTGTATTTCATAGGGAGCGGGCTACGCTGTGTCTTTCGACGACAGTCTCAAACCTGTGACCTCACGATCCGCCTGCCTCGGCATTCTTTGTGCTGGGACTACAGGCTTGAGCTGCGGAGCTCAACCCAAATTGTGTTTTTGTTTTAAAGACGGGTTTTCACCACATTGGTCGGGCGGGTCTCAAACCCGCAACTTCTCGAGATCTGCCCGCATTGATCTTTGAGGCCTCTGAATGACAGGCTGCCGTTAGCCACCGTGCCGGGCTGTTATAATGTATGTTAAAAAAGAAATTAGAGAGATTCTGCCAGGTACTGCCACTCACGCCAGCAATCTAAGCACTTTGGGAGGCCGATGTTGGCGGTTTTCTGAGGTCACGAGTTCGAGGTCAGCCTGAGCATTATGGTGAAAACCCACCTTTCATAACAATAGAGAAAAATAAAGAAAGGTTACAGACTGATGAGTGTGTGCAATTGAAACAAAACGAGGTGCTGAGAGACTCCACCCCAAAACCGCCTTTCTTTATTACCTGCAGTTTCCCTCTTGTCACCAAGGCTGGAGTGCAACAGTGTGATCTTTGCTTATTGCAACTCCTGCCTTTCGGGTTCAACTGAATGTCATCCCAATGCCTTCAAGTAGCTGGGGTTGCAGGTGTCCACACCACCAGGTCAAGCTAACTTTCTATTTTATTTTCTGTACCTCCAATCTATCTTTATTTGATTTCCACAAAGCAGTCACTACGAAGAAATAAAATACAAAAAGCTGCAAACCTGTGCGTGTCATTTTTAAGCTAAGACGAGGGCAGCCTTCTGTGTAGTATCCCAATTTTAGTGTACGTGCTGCCAAAGAGATCACATGCCAAGCCAGCTCAGCTTTTATGTTTTCTGTTTTTTTTGTTTTTTTTTTTTTGTATTTTATAGAGAGCAGGCTACACTGTGTCCTTCGAGGCCAGTCTTGAACCTGTGACTTCACGATTTGCCTACCTCGGCATTCTTTCTGCTGGGACTACAGGCTTGAGCCGTGGAGCCCAACCCAAATTGTGTTGTCGTTTTAAAGATGGGGTTTTAACATGTTGGTCGAGCGGGTCTCGAACCCACAACTTCTCGTGATTTGCCCGCATTGATCTTTGAGACCTCTGAATGACAGGCTGCCTTGAGCCACCGTGCGGGCTGTTATAATGTATTGTTAAAAAGAAATTAAAGAGACTCTGCCAGGTACTGCCACTCACGCCAGCAATCTAAGCACTTTGGGAGGCTGAGGTGGGCTGGTTTCCTGAGGTCACGAGTTCGAGGACAGCCAGAGCATTATGGTGAAAACCAACCTTACATAACAAAAGAGGAAAAAAAAAGTAAGGTAACAGACTGATGAGTGTGTGTAATTGAAACAAAACGAGGTGCCGAGAGACTCCACCCCCAAAACCGCCTTTCTTTATTACGTGCAGTTTCCCTCTTGTCACCAAGGCTGGAGTGCAACAGTGTGATCTTTGCTTATTGCAACTCCTGCCTTTCGGGTACAACTGAATGTCATCCCAATGCCTTCAAATAGCTGAAGTTGCAGGTGTCCACACCACCAGGTCCAGCTAACTTTCTATTTTTATTTTTCAGTACGTCCAATCTATCTTTATTTGATTTCCACAAAGCAGTCACTACGAAGAAATAAAATACAAAAAGCTGCACAACTGTGTGTGTCATTTTTACGCTATGACGATTCCGGCCTTCTGTTTAGCATCCTAATTTTAGTGTACCTGCTGCTGAAGAGACCACAGGCCAAGCCAAGCTAAGCTTTTTATGTTTTCTGTTTTTTTTTTTTTTTTTTTTTTTTTTTTTTTTTTTTTAAGACGGTTTCACCATTTTGGTCGGGCGGGTCTCAAAGCGCAACTTCTCGTGATTTGCCGCATTGATCTTTGAGACCTCTGAATGACAGGCTGCCGTGAGCCACCGTGCCGGGCTGTTATAATGTATTGTTAAAAAGAAATTAGAGACTCTGCCAGGTGCTGCCACTCACGCCAGCAATCTAAGCACTTTGAAAGCCGAGGTGGGCGGGTTTCTGAGGTCACGAGTTCGAGGTCAGCCTGAGCATTATGGTGAAAACCCACCTTACATAATAAAAGAGAAAAAAAAGAAAGGTAATCAGACTGATGAGTGTGTGCAATTGAAACAAAACGAGGTGCCGGAGACTCCACCCCAAAACCGCCTTTCTTTATTACGTGCAGTTTCTTTCTTGTCACCAAGGCTGGAGTGCAACAGTGCGATCTTTGCTTATTGCAACTCCTGCCTTTTGGGTTCAACTGAATGTCATCCCAATGCCTTCAAGTAGCTGGGGTTGCAGGTGTCCACCACCAGGTCCAGCTAACTTTCTATTTTTATTTTCTGTACCTCAATCTATCTTTATTTGATTTCCACAAAGCAGTCACAACGGAGAAATAAAATACAAAAGCTGCACACCTGTGCGTGTCATTTTACGCTACGACCATGCCAGCCTTCTGTGTAGCATCCCAATTTTAGTGTAGGTGCTGCCGAAGCGAGCACATGCCAAGCCCAGCTAACTTTCTATTTTTATTTTTCTGTACCTCAATCTATCTTTATTTGATTTCCACAAAGCAGTCACTATGAAGAAATAAAATACAAAAGCTGCACACCTGTGCGTGTCATTTTACGCTACGACCATGCCAGCCTTCTGTGTAGCATCCCAATTTTAGTGTACGTGCTGCCAAGAGACCACATGCCAAGCCCAGCTAACTTTCTATTTTTATTTTCTGTACCTCCAATCTATCTTTATTTGATTTCCACAAAGCAGTCACTATGAAGAAATAAAATACAAAAGCTGCACACCTGTGGTGTCATTTTACGCTACGACCATGCCAGCCTTCTGTGTAGCATCCCAATTTTAGTGTACGTGCTGCCAAGAGACCACATGCCAAGCCCAGCTAACTTTCTATTTTTATTTTCTGTACCTCCAATCTATCTTTATTTGATTTCCACAAAGCAGTCACTACGAAGAAATAAAATACAAAAAGCTGCATACCTGTGTGTGTCATTTTTATGCTACGTCGACGACGGCCTTGTGTGTAGCATCCCAATTTTAGTGTACGTGCTGCCGAAGAGACCACATGCCAAGCCCAGCTAACTTTCTGATGTTTTTTGTGTTTTTTTTTTTTTAAATTTTTATTGCATTATAGGTTTGGGGGTACATGTGCAGAACGAGCAAGATAGTTGCATAGGTACACATGGCAGTGTGTTTTGCTGCTTTCCTCCCCCTCACCCACACTTGGTATTCATCCCCAGGCTATCGCCCCAGCCCCCCCCGCTGTCCCTCCCCCATTCCCCCCAACAGTCCCCAGTGTATAGTAGACCGCCTCTCTGTGACCATGTGTTCTTATTTTTCTCACCCACCTATGAGTGAGTATATGGGGTATTTCTTTTTCTGTTCCTGTGTCAGTTTGCTGAGAATGATGTTCTCCAGATTCATCCATGTCCCTACAAAGGATGCAAACTCATCATTTTTGATTGCTGCATAATATTCAATGGTGTATATGTGCCACATTTTTCCAGTCAAGTCTATCATCGTTGGGCATTTGGGTTGGTTCCAGGTCTTTGCTATTGTAAACAGTGCTGCAATGAACATTCGTGTGCATGTGTCCTTATAGTAGAACGATTTATAGTCCTTTGGATAGATACCCAGTAATGGGATTGCTGGGTCAAATGGAATTTCTATTTCTAGGTCCCTGAGGAATCGCCACACTGTCTTCCACAATGGTTGAACTAATTTACACTCCACCAACAGTGTAAGAGTGTTCCTATTTCTCCACATCCTCTCCAGCATCTGCTGTCTCCAGATTTTTAATGATCGCCATTCTAACTGGCGTGAGATGGTATCTCAATGTGGTTTTGATTTGCATCTCTCTAATGACCAATGACGATGAGCACTTTTCATATGTTTGTTGGCCTCATGTATGTCTTCTTTTGTAAAGTTTCTGTTCATATCCTTTGCCCATTTTGAATGGGCTTGTTTATTTTCCTGTAAATCTGTTTGAGTTCTTTGTAAATTCTGGATATCAACCCTTTGTCAGATGTGTAAACTGCAAAGATTTTTCCCATTCTGATGGTTGCCGATTCACTCTAGTGACTGTTTCTTTTGCCGTGCAGAAGCTGTGGAGTTTGATTAGGTCCCATTTGTCTATTTTGGCTTTTGTTGCCAATGCTTTTGGTGTTTTGTTCATGAAGTCCTTGCCTACTCCTATGTCCTGAATGGTTTTGCCTAGATTTTCTTCTAGGGTTTTTATGGTGTCAGGTCTTATGTTTAAGTCTTTAATCCATCTGGAGTTAATTTTAGTGTAAGGTGTCAGGAAGGGTCCAGTTTCTGCTTTCTGCACATGGCTAGCCAGTTTCCCAACACCATTTATTAAATAGGGAATCCTTTCCCCATTGCCTGTTTTGTCTGGTTTATCAAAGATAATATGGTTGTAGATGTGTTGTGTTGCCTCCGATGCCTCTGTTCTGTTCCATTGGTCTATATCTCTGTTTTGGTACCAGTACCATGCTGTTTTGATTACTGTAGCCTTGTAGTATAGTTTGAAGTCTGGTAGCGTGATGCCTCCCGCTGTTCTTTTGCTTAGAATTGACTTGGCTATGCGGGCTCTTTTTGGTTCCATATGAAATTCATGGTGGTTTTCCAGTTCTGTGAAGAAATTCAATGGTAGTTTGATGGGGATAGCATTGATTGTGTAAATTACTTTGGGCAGTATAGCCATTTTCACGATATTGATTCTTCCTAACCACGAACATGGAATGTTTCTCCATCTGTTTGTGTCCTCTCTTATTTCGTTGAGCAGTTGTTTGTAGTTTTCCTTAAAGAGGTCCCTTACATTCCTAGTGAGTTGTATTCCTAGGTATTTTATTTTCTTTGTAGCAATTGTGAATGGCAGTTCGTTCTTGATTTGGTTCTCTTTAAGTCTGTTATTGGTGTATAGGAATGCTTGTGATTTTTGAACATTGATTTTATATCCTGAGACTTTGCTGAAGTTGCTTATCAGTTGCAGGAGCTTTTGGGCTGAGGTGATGGGGTCTTCTAGGTATACTATCATGTCGTCTGCAAATAGAGACAATTTGGCTTCCACCTTTCCTATTTGAATACCCTTTATTTCTTTTTCTTGCCTGATTGCTCTGGCTAGAACTTCCAGTACTATGTTGAATAGAAGTGGTGAGAGGGCATCCTTGTCTAGTGCCGGATTTCAAAGGAATGCTTCCAGTTTTTGCCCATTAAGTATGATATTGGCTGTTGGTTTGTCATAAATAGCTTTTATTACTTTGAGATATGTTCCATCAATACCAAGTTTATTGAGGGTTTTAGCATAAAGGGCTGTTGAATTTTGTCAAATGCCTTCTCTGCATCAATTGAGATAATCATGTGGTTTTGTTTTGCTTCTGTTTATGTGGTGAATTACATTTATAGACTTGCGTATGTTGAACCAGCCTTGCATCCCAGGATGAATCCTACTTGATCATGATGGATAAGTTTTTAATGTGCTGTTGCAATCGGTTTGCCAGTATTTTATTGAAGATTTTGCATCTATGTTCATCATGGATATTGGCCTGAAGTTTTCTTTTCTTGTTGAGTCTCTGCCAGGTTTTGGTATCAGGATGATGTTGGTCTCATAAAATGATTTGGGAAGGGTTCCCTCTTTTGGATTATTTGGAATAGTTTCAGAAGGAATGGTACCAGATCCTCTTTGTGTGTCTGGTAGAATTCAGCTGTGAACCCATCTGGACCTGGGCTTTTTGTGTGGTAGGCTCTTAATTGCTGCCTCAACTTCAGACCTTGTTATTGGTCTATTCATAGTTTGCTTCCTCCTGGTTTAGGCTTGGGAGGACACAGGCGTCAGGAATTTATCCATTTCTTCCTGATTTACTAGTTTATGTGCATAGAGTTGTTTGTAGTATTCTCTGATGATGGTTTGAATTTCTGTGGAATCTGTGGTGATTTCCCTTTATCGTTTTTATTGCATCTATTTGGTTGTTCTCTCTCTTCTTTTTATCAGTCTGGCTAGTGGTCTGTCTATTTTGTTGATCTTTTCAAAAACCAGCTCTTAGATTTATTGATTTTTGAAGGGTTTTCTTGTCTCTATCTCCTTCAGTTCTGCTCTGATCTTAGTTATTTCTTGTCTTGACTAGGTTTTGAGCTTTTGATCTTGCTCCTCTAGCTCTTTCAATTTTGATGATAGGGTGTCAATTTTGGATCTCTCCACTCTTCTCATGTGGGCACTTATTGCTATATATTTTCCTCTACAGACTGCTTTAAATGTGTCCCAGAGATTCTGGTACGTTGTGTCTTCATTCTCGTTGGTTTCAAAGAACTTCTTTATTTCTGCCTTCATTTCATTGTTTATCAATCAACATTCAGAGCCAGTTGTTCAGTTTCCATGAAGCTGTGCGGTTCTGAGTTATTTTCTGAATTCTGAGTTCCAACTTGATTGCACTATGGTCTGAGAGACTGTTTGTTATGATTTCCGTTGTTTTGCATTTGCTGAGGTGCTTTACTTCCAATTATGTGGTCAATTTTGGAGTAGGTGTGATGTGGTGCTGAGAAGAATGTATATTCTGTGGATTTGGGGTGGAGAGTTCTGTAAATGTCTATCAGGTTTGCTTGTTCCAGGTCTGAGTTCAAGTCCTGGATATCCTTGTTAATTTTCTGTCTGGTTGATCTGTCTGCTATTGACAGTGGAGTGTTAAAGTCTCCACTATTATTGTGGGAGTCTAAGTCCCTTTGTAAGTCATTAAGAACTTGCCTTATATATCTGGGTGCTCCTACATTGGGTCCATATATATTTAGAATCGTTATCTCTTCTTGTTGTATCGATCCTTTTACCATTATGTAATGACCTTCTTTGTCCCTTTTGATCTTTGTTACTTTAAAGTCTATTTTATCAGAGATGAGAATTGCAACTCCTGCTTTTTTGCTCTCCATTTGCTTGGTAAATCTTCCTCCATCCCTTTATTTTGAGCCTTTGTGTATCTTTGCATGTGAGGTGGGTTTCCTGGATACAGCACACCGATGGGTTTTGGTTTTTATCCAATTTGCCAGTCTGTGTCTTTTGATTGGTGCATTTAGCCCATTTACATTCAGGGTTAATATTGTTATGTGAATTTGATACTGCCATTTTGATGCTAGCTGGCTGTTTTGCCCGTTGGTTCATGTACATTCTTCATTTTGTTGATGGTCTTTAGCATTTGGTATGCTTTTAGGATGGCTGGAACTGGTTGTTTCTTTCTATGTGTAGTGCCTCTTTCAGGAGCTCTTGTAAAGCAGGCCTAGTGGTGACAAAATCTCTGAGTACTTGCTTGTTCGTGAAGGATTTTATTTTTCCTTCACTTATGAAGCTCAGTTTGGCTGGATATGAAATTCTGGGTTGAAAGCTCTTTTCTTTAAGGATGTTGAATATTGGCCCCACTCTCTTCTGGCTTGTAGAGTCTCTGCCGAGAGATCTGCTGTGAGTCTGATGGGCTTCCCTTTGTGGGTGACCTGACCTTTCTCTCTGGCTGCCCTTAGTATTTTCTCCTTCGTTTCAACCCTAGTGAATCTGACGATTATGTGCCTTGGGGTTGCTCTTCTTGCAGAGTATCTTTGTGGTGTTCTCTGTATTTCCTGGAGTTGAGTATTGACCTGTCTTGCTAGGTTGGGAAATTTTCCTGGATAATATCCTGAAGAGTGTTTTCCAGCTTGGATTCATTCTCTTCATCACATTCTGGTACACCTATCAAAGCGTAGGTTGGGTCTCTTCACATAGTCCCACATTTCTTGGAGATTTTGTTCATTCCTTTTTGCACTTTTTCTTTAATCTTGGTTTCTCGTTTTATTTCATTGAGTTGATCTTCAACTTCTGATATTCTTTCTTCTGCTTGGTCAATTCGGCTGTTGAAACTTGTGCATGCTTGAAGTTCTCGTGTTGTGTTTTCAGCTCCTTCAATTCATTCATATTCCTCTCTAAGTTGTCCATTCTCGTTATCAATTCCTCGAATCTTTTTCAAATCTTTTTCTAGGTTCTTAGTTTCTTTGCACTGGTTTAGAACATGTTCCTTTAGCTCACTGAAGTTTCTCATTATCCACTTTCTGAAGTCTGATTCCGTCATTTCATCACATTCATTCTCCGTCCAGCTTTGTTCCCTTGCTGGTGAGGAGTTTTGGTCCTTTTGGAGGTGAGGTGTTTTGGTTTGGTGTTTTCCTCCTTTTTTTGCGCTGGTTTCTTCCCATCTTTATGGATTTATCCGCCTGTCGTCTTAGTATTGGCTTATTTTTCAATTGGGTCTCTGTGTGGGCACTGAGATTGTTGATGATGAAGTATTTCTGTTACTTAGTTTTCCCTCTAATGATCTATCCTCTCTGCTGTATGAGTGCTGAGGTCCACTCCAGGCCCTGCTTGTCTGGGGTATACCTGCAGCAGCTGCAGAACAATGAGGGATGATACCAGTTTCTTCTTCTGCTGCCCTTGTTCCAGAATGATGCCAGCCAAATGTCAGTCTGATTAGTCCTTTTCTGGGGTGACTCCTTGGATATACAGGGGTCAGAGAGCTGCTTGAGGAGACAGTCTGTGCTTTATAGGAGCTCCAGTGCTGAGCTTTGAGCTCCGTTGTTCATTCAGGGTTGTTGGGAGGTTATGTCTGCTGCAAAGAACTCATAAAACACCTCTCTTTTTTTTTTTCACCCTTAGATGCTCTGTCTCAGGGAGTTGGGGCTTTCTTTATGAGTATCTGTTGCACTGTCCATCCCCACTAGATGGCAGTCTATTCACTATTTGCCTGCCGGGGCTCTGACCTGCTGCTGGGCTCCCTTCTGCTGTGGAGCACGGAGTCTCTCTGTTATGGCAGGTTGCCTCGGCAACGGCAGGCAGTCCTGGGCGGTACTTAAGTGGGGGTGCACTTCGTCATCAATGGTGGACGCCCCTCCCTGACCGGGCTGCACCGTCCCAGATGCCGGCAAGAAAGCTCTCAGCCCCAAGCGCCTCCAGTCACCGCCCTGCTTGTCCCGTGAGCGTGGGACCCGCCGAGCCCGATCACCCAGCTCCCTGCCTCAGAGTCCGTCCTCTCTCTCTCTCTCTTCCTCTCCCCAAGCTGAAAGGTCGACTCTCTCACTGGCGCCCCAGGAGCCTGCCGATAGGGCACTGGGATCTGTGCGATCTCCCGTGCCACTGCCCACTACCCCGGCTCAGATCACGCTTCTTAGGAAACTCCTGGTCTGGCTCATTGTCCAAGTCCCGTTCAATCAGATGGACATGCCAATCTGCCCTTCCAAATCTCAGACTGCCGGTTTAACAGGGAACCCAGACCAGTGAGTTCCACGCCGGGTCCCGCTGCGGTGCCGCGCTGCGGTGCCGCGCTGTGGCGCAGGCCGAAGAGGCGGCAGGAGCCAGCTGCGCCAGCCGGCTACTAGCGTTTCGTGTCTCTTCCACACCTGGGACCTTCAATGCTCCGTGGGCATAAAAGGAACATCCGAGGATGCGGCTAGGACTCACCCCTTTCGCCTTCACCGAGAGCTGCAATCCTGAGTCACCTCTCTGACGCCATCTTGCCTCCCTCCCCCCGTTTTTTGTGTTTTTTAACGGGAGTGGGCTACGCTGTGTCCTTCGAGGCCAGTCTGAAACCTGTGACCTCACGACCCGCCTGCCTCAGCATAATTTGTGCTGGGACTACAGGCTTGAGCCACAAAGCCCAACCCAAATTTTGTTTTTGTTTTAAAGACTTGGTTTCACCATGTTGGTTGGGCAGATCTCAAACCCGTAACTTCTCGTGATTTGCCCGCATTGATCTTTGAGACCTCTGAATGACAGGCTGGCGTCAGCCAACTTTTCAAGCTGCTATAATGTATTGTTTAAAAAGAAATTAGAGAGACTCTGCCAGGTGCTGCCACTCATGCCAGCAATCTAAGCACTTTGGGAGGCCGAGGTTGGCGGGTTTTCTGAGGTCAGGAGTTCGAGGTCAGCCTGAGCATTATGGTGAAAACCCACCTTTCATAACAATAGAGAAAAATAAAGAAAGGTTACAGACTGATGAGTGTGTGCAATTGAAACAAATCGAGGTGTCGAGTGACTCTACTCCCAAAACCGGCTTTCTTTATTACCTGCAGTTTCCCTCTTGTCACAAGGCTGGAGTGCAACAGTACAATCTTTGATTATTGCAACTCCTGCCTTTTGGGTTCAACAGAATGTCATCCCAATGCCCTTCAATAGCTGGGGTTGCAGGTGTCCACACCACCAGGTCAAGCTAACTTTCTATTTTTATTTTTCTCTATTTCCAGTGTATCTTTATTTGATTTCCACAAAGCAGTTACTACGAAGAAATAAAATACAAAAAGCTGCAAACCTGTGTGTGTCATTTTTATGCTAAGACGAGGGTGGCCTTCTGTGTAGTGTCCCAATTTTAGTGTATGTGCTGCCGAAGAGATCACATGCCAAGCCCAGCTAAGCTTTTTTATGTTTTCCCATGTTTTTTGTTTGTTTGTTTGTTTTTATAGATTGCAAGCTACGTTGTGTCCTTCGAGGCCAGTCTTGAACCTGTGACCTCACGATTTGCCTGCCTCAGTATTCTTTCTGCTGGGACTACAGGCTTGAGCCACTGAGCCCAACCCAAATTGTGTTGTCATTTTAAAGATGGGGTTTCAACATATTGGTCGAGCGGGTCTCGAACACGCAACTTCTCATAATTTTTCCGCATTGATCTTTGAGACCTCTGAATGACAGGCTGCAGTTAGCCACCATGACGGACAGGTATACTGTATTGTTAAAAAAGAAATTAAAGAGACTCTGCCAGGTACTGCCACTCACGCCAGCAATCTAAGCACTTTGGGAGGCTGAGGTGGGCTGGTTTCCTGAGGTTACGAGTTCCAGGACAGCCAGAGCATTACGGTGAAAACCAACCTTACATAACAAAGAGAAAAAAAGTAAGGTAACAGACTGATGAGTGTGTGCAATTGAAACAAAACGAGGTGCAGAGAGACTCCACCCCATAACCGGCTTTCTTTATTAAGTGCAGTTTTCCTCTTGTCACCAAGGCTGGAGTGCAACAGTGCGATCTTTGCTTATTGCAACTCCTGCCTTTTGGGTTCAACTGAATGTCATCCCAATGTTTTTTTGTAGCTGGGTTTCCAGGTGTCCACAACACCAGGTCCAGGTAACTTTCTATTTTTATTTTTCTGTACCTCCAATCAATCTTTATTTGATTTCCACAAAGCAGTCACTACGAAGAAATAAAATACAAAAAGCTTCATACCTGTGCATGTCATTTTTATGCTAAGACGAGGCCGGCCTTCTGTGTAGCATCCCAATTTTAGTGTACGTGCTGCGAAAAGACCACATGCCATGCATAGCGAAGGTTTTTTATCTTTTTCCGTTTTTTATTTTTTGTTTTTTATAGGTAGTGGGCTACACTGTGTGCTTCAAAGCCAGTCTCGATCCTGTGACCTCAGAATACGCCTGCCATGGCATTCTTTGTGCTGGGACTATAGGCATGATCTGGGGAACCCAACACAAATTGTGTTTTCATTTAAAATGGGGTTTCATTATGTTGGTCAGGCGGGTCTCGAACCTTCAGCTTCTTGTGAATAGCCTGCATTGATCTTAGAGGCCTCTGAATGACAGGCTGTTTTTAGCCACCGTGCTGGCTGTTATAATGTATTGTTAAAGAAAAAATTAGATTGAACCCAGAGTTCAGAATATAACACAGAACCACACAGCTTCATGGAAACTGAACAACTGGCTCTTGAAAGTCGATTGGATAAACAATGAAATGAAGGCAGAAATAAAGATGTTTTTTGAAACCAACGAGAATGAAGACAAAATATACCAGAATCTCTGGGACACATTTAAAGCAGTCTGCAGAGGAAAATATACACCAATATGTGCCCACATGAGAAGAGTGGAGAGATCCAAAATTGACACCCTATCATCAAAATTGAAAGAGCTAGAGGAGCAAGATCAAAAAAGCTCAAAACCTAGCCGAAGACAAGAAATAACTAAGATCAGAGCAGAACTGAAGGAGATAGAGACAAGAAAAATCCTTCAAAATATCAATAAATCCAAGAGCTGGTTTTTCGAAAAGATCAACAAAATAGACAGACCACTAGCCGGACTGATAAAAAAAGAGAGAGAGAGAGAGAACAACCAAATAGATGCAATAAAAAATGATAAAGGAAAATCACCACAGATTCCACAGAAATTCAAACCATCATCAGAGAATATTACAAACAACTCTATGCACATAAACTAGTAAACCAGGAAGAAATGAATAAATTCCTGGACGCCTGTGTCTTCTGAAGCCTAAACCAGGAGGAAGCTGAAACTATGAATAGACCAATAACAAGGTCCGAAGTCGAGGCAGCAATTAAGAGCCTACCATACAAAAAAAGCCCAGGTCCAGATGGGTTAACAGCCGAATTCTACCAGACACACAAAGACGATCTGGTATCATTCTTTCTGAAACTATACCAAATAATTCAAAAAGGAACCCTTCCCAAATCATTTTATGAGACCAACATCATCCTGATACCAAAACCCGGCATAGACTCAAGAAGAAAAGAAAACTTCAGACAAATATCCATGATGAACATAGATGCAAAAATCTTCAATAAAATACTGGCAAACCGATTGCAACAGCACATTAAAAAACTTATCCATCATGATCAAGTAGGATTCATCCCAGGGATGCAAGGCTGGTTCAACATACGCAAGTCTATAAATGTAATTCACTACATAAACAGAAGCAAAAACAAAAACCACATGATTATCTCAATTGATGCAAAGAAGGCATTTGACAAAATTCAACAGCCCTTTATGCTAAAAACCCTCAACAAACTTGGTATTGATGGAACATATCTCAAAGTAATAAAAGCTATTTACAACAAACCAACAGCCAATATCATACTTAATGGGCAAAAAGCTGGAAGCATTCCCTGTGAAATCCAGCACTTGACAAGGATGCCCTCTCTCACCACTCCTATTCAATATAGTACTGGAAGTTCTAGCCAGAGCAATCAGGCAAGAAAAAGAAATAAAGGGTATCCAAATAGGAAAGTTGGAAGCCAAAATGTCTTTATTTGCAGACGACATGATAGTATACCTAGAAGACCCCATCACCTCAGCCCAAAAGCCCCTGAAACTGATAAGCAACTTCAGCAAAGCCTCAGGATATAAAATCAGTGTGCAAAAATCACAAGCATTCCTATACACCAATAACAGACATAAAGAGAACCAAATCAAGAATGAACTGCCATTCACAATTGCTACAAAGAAAATAAAATACCTAGGAATACAACTCACAAGAAACATAAGGGACCTCTTCAAGGAAAACTACAAACCACTGCTCAATGAAATAAGAGAGGACACAAACAGATGGAGAAACATTCCATGTTCGTGGTTAGGAAGAATCAATATCGTGAAAATGGCTCTACAGCCCTAAGTAATTTACACAATCAAAGCTATCTCCAATAAACTACCATTGAATTTCTACACAGAACTTGGAAAAAACACCATGAACTTCATATGGAACCAAAAGAGAGCCTGCATAGCCAAGTCAATTCTAAGCAAAAAGAACACAGTGGGAGGCATCACACTACCAGACTTCAAACTATACTACAAGGCTACAGTAATCAAAACAGCATGGTACTGGTACCAAAACAGAGATATAGACCAATGGAACAGAACGGAGGCATCAGAGGCAACACAACATATCTACAACCATATAATCTTTGATAAACCAGACAAAAACGTGCAATGGGGAAAAGATTCTCTATTTAATAAATGGTGTTGGGAAAACTGGCTAGCCATGTGCAGAAAGCAGAAACTGGACCCCTTCCTGACACCTTACACTAAAATTAACTGCAGATGGATTAAAGACTTAAACATAAGACCTGACACCATAAAAACCCTAGATAAAAATCTAGGCAAAACCATTCAGGACATAGGAGTAGGCAAGGACTTCATGATCAAAACACCAAAAGCATTGGCAACAAAAGCCAAAATAGACAAATGCGACCTAATCAAAGTCCACAGCTTCTGCACAGCAAAAGAAACAGTCACTAGAGTGGATAGGCAACCATCAGAATGGAAAAAAATCTTTGAGGTTTATGCATCAGACAAAGGGCTGATACCCAGAATTTACAAAGAACTCAAACAGATTTACAGGAGGAAAGCAAGCAATCCCATTCAAAAATGGGCAAAGGATATGAACAGACACTTTACAAAGGAAGACATACATGAGGCCAACAAACACATGAAAAAATGCTCATCATCACTGGGCATTAGAGAGATGGAAATCAAAACCACATTGAGATACCATCTCACGCCAGTTAGAATGGTGATCATTAAAAAATCTGGAGACAGTAGATGCTGGAGAGGATGTGGAGAAATAGGAACACTCTTACACTGTTGGTGGGAGTGTAAATTAGTTCAACCATTGTGGAAGACAGTGTGGCGGTTCCTCTAGGACCTAGAAATAGAAATTCCATTTGACCCAGCAATCCCATTACTGGGTATATATCCAAAGGACTACAAATCGTTCTACTATAAGGACACATGCACACGAATATTCATTGCAGCACTGTTTACAATAGCAAAGACCTGGGACCAATCAAATGCTCATCGATGATAGACTGGAATGGGAAAATGTGGCATATATACACCATGGAATATTATGCAGCAATCAAAAATGATGAGTTTTTTTTTTGTAAGAACATGGATGAATCTGGAGAACATCATTCTCAGCAAACTGACACAAGAACAGAAAAAGAAATACCGCATATTGTCACTCATTGGCGGGTGAGAAAAGTGAGAACACATGGACACAGGGAGGGGTTTTACTACACACTGGGGTCTATTGGGGGGAATGGAGGAGGACTACGAGGGGGGGCTGTGGAGGGATAGCCTGGGGATAAATGCAAGTGTGGGTGAAGGGGAGGAAGGCAGCAAAACACACTATGTGTGTACCAATGCAATTATCTTGCACGTTCTGCACATGTACCCCAAAACCTATAATGCAATAGAAATTTAAAAAAATAAAAATATATTACAAAGACTGTGCCAGGTGCTGCCACTGACAAAAGCAATCTAAGCACTTTGGGAGGCCGAGGTGGTTGGGTTTCCTGAGGTCACGAGTTTGAGGTCAGCCTGAGCATTAAGGTGAAAACCCACCTTACGTAATAAAAGAGTAAAAGAAATGAAAGGTAACAGATTTATAAGTGTGTGCAATTGAAACAAAACAAAATGCCGAGAGACTCCACCCCCAAAACCGCCTTTCTTTATTACATGCAGATTCCCTCATGTCACCAAGGCTGGAGTGCAACAGTGCGATCTTTGCTTATTGCAACTCCTGCCTTTTGGGTAAAATTGAATGTCATCCCAATGCCCTTCAAGTAGCTGGGGTTGCAGGTGGCCACACCACCAGGTCCAGCTATGTTTCTATTTTTACTTTTCTGTACCTCCAATGTATCTTTATTTGATTTCCACAAAGCAGTCACTACAGAGAAATAAAATACAAAAAGCTGAACACCTGTGCCTGTCATTTTTACGATAAAACGACGTCGGCCTTCTGTGTAGCGTCCCAATTTTAGTGTATGTGCTGCCGAAGAGACCACATACCAAGTCCAGCTAGGCTTTTTTATGTGTTTCTGTTTTGTTTGTTTGTTTGGTTTATTATAGGGAGTGGGCAATGCTGTTTTTCGAGGCCAGTCTCGAACATGTTTCCTCAGGATCCACCTGCCTCGGCATTGTTTGTTCTGGGAAGCCAGGCTTCAGCCGCAGAGCCCAACCCAAATTGTGTTTTCGTTTGAAAGACAGGGTTTCACCATGTTGGTCGGCGGGTCTCGAACCCTCAACTTCTCGTGATTTGCCCGCATTGATCTTTGAGGCCTCTGAATGACAGGCTGCCGTTAGCCACCATGCAGGGCTGTTATAATGTATTGTTAAAAAGAAATTAGAGAGACTCTGCGAGGTGCTTTCACTCACGCCAGCAATCTAATCACTGTGGGAGGCCGAGGTGGGCCGGTTTCCTGAGGTCACGAGTTTGAGGTCAGCCTGACCATTACGGTGAAAACCCACCTTACATAATAAAAGAGAAAAAAAGAAAAGAAAGTTAACAGACTGATGAGTGTGTATAATTGAAACAAAAAAAAGGTGCTGAGAGAAAACATCCCCAAAATTCCCTTTTTTATTACGTGCAGTTTCCCTCTTGTCACCAAGGCTGGAGTGCAACAGTGTGATCTTTTCTTATTGCAACTCCTGCTTTTCGGGTTCAACTGAATGTCATCCCAATTCCCTTCCAGTAGCTGGGGTTGCAGGTGTTCAAACCACCAGGTCCAGCTCACTTTCTATTTTTATTTTGCTCTACCTCCAATCTATGTTTATTTGATTTCCACAGAGCAGTCACTACAAAGAAGTAAAATACAAAAAGCTGCACACTTGTGCGTGTCATTTTTACGCTATGACCACACGGCCTTCTGTGTAGCATCCCAATTTTAGTGTGGGTGCTACCGAAGTGAACACACGCCAAGCCCATCTCAGCCTTTTTATGTTTTTCTGTTTTTTTTCTTTGTTGTTGTTGTTATTTACAGAGAGTGGGCAACCCTGGGTTTTTCGAGGCCAGTCTCGAACCTTTGACCTCACGATCCATCTACCTCGGCATTGTTTGTGCTGGGATTACAGGCTTGAACCGCGGAGCCCAACCCAAATTGTCTTTTGTTTTAAAGACGCGGTTTCACCATTTTGGTCGGCGGGTCTCGAAGCGCAACTTCTCGTGATCGCCCGCCTTGATTTTGAGGCGACTGAATGACAGGCTGCCTTGAGCCACCGTTCTGAGATGTAATAATGTATGGTGAAATAAGAAATCAGAGAGACTCTGCCAGGTGCTGCCACTCACGCAAGCAATCTAAGCACTTTGAAAGGCCGAGGTGTGCAAAATTCCTGAAGAAACGAGTTTGAGGTCAGCCTGTTCATTTCGGAGAAAACCCACCTCACATAATAAAAGAGAAAAAAAGAAAGGTAATCAGACTGATGAGTGTGTATAATTGAAACAAAACGAGGTTCCGGAGACTCCACCCCAGAACCGCCTTTCTTTATTACGTGCAGTTTCCTCTTGTCACCAAGGCTGGAGTGCAACAGTGCGATCTTTGCTTATTGCAACTCCTGCTTTTCGGGTTCAACTGAATGTCATCCCAATGCCCTTCAAGTAGCTGGGGTTGCAGGTGTCCACACCACCAGGTCCAGCTAACTTTCTATTTTTATTTTCTGTACCTCCAATCTATCTTTATTTGATTTCCACAAAGCAGTCACTACAGAGAAATAAAATACAAAAGCTGCACACTTGTGCGTGTCATTTTACGCTATGACCACACGGCCTTCTGTGTAGCGTCCCAATTTTAGTGTATGTGCTGCGAAGAGACCACATACCAAGTCCAGCTAGGCTTTTTTATGTGTTTCTGTTTTTGTTTGTTTGTTTGTTTGTTTGGTTTATTATAGGGAGCGGGCAATGCTGTTTTTTTCGAGGCCAGTCTCGAACATGTTTCCTCAGGATCCGCCTGCATCGGCATTGTTTGTTCTGGGAAGCCAGGCTTCAGCCGCAGAGCCCAACCCAAATTGTGTTTTCGTTTGAAAGACAGGGTTTCGCCATGTTGGTCGGCGGGTCTCGAACCCTCAACTTCTCGTGATTTGCCCGCACTGATCTTTGAGGCCTCTGAATGACAGGCTGCCGTTAGCCACCATGCAGGGCTTTTATAATGTATTGTTAAAAAAGAAATTAGAGAGACTCTGCGAGGTGCTTTCACTCACGTCAGCAATCTAATCACTGTGGGAGGCCGAGGTGGGCCGGTTTCCTGAGGTCACGAGTTTGAGGTCAGCCTGACCATTACGGTGAAAACCCACCTTACATAATAAAAGAGAAAAAAAGAAAGGTAATCAGACTGATGAGTGTGTATAATTGAAACAAAAAAAGGTGCTGAGAGAAAACATCCCCAAAATTCCCTTTTTTATTACGTGCAGTTTCCCTCTTGTCACCAAGGCTGGAGTGCAACAGTGTGATCTTTTCTTATTGCAACTCCTGCTTTTCGGGTTCAACTGAATGTCATCCCAATTCCCTTCCAGTAGCTGGGGTTGCAGGTGTTCAAACCACCAGGTCCAGCTCACTTTCTATTTTTATTTTGCTCTACCTCCAATCTATGTTTATTTGATTTCCACAAAGCAGTCACTACAAAGAAGTAAAATACAAAAAGCTGCACACTTGTGCGTGTCATTTTTACGCTATGACGACGCCGGCCTTCTGTGTAGCATCCCAAATTTAGTGTACCTGCTTCCGAAGAGACCACATGCAAAGCGCATCTAAGCTTTTATATGTTTTTCTGTTTTTTTTCTTTGTTGTTGTTGTTATTTACAGAGAGTGGGCAACCCTGGGTTTTTCGAGGCCAGTCTCGAACCTTTGACCTCACGATCCGTCTACCTCGGCATTGTTTGTGCTGGGATTACAGGCTTGAACCGCGGAGCCCAACCCAAACTGTCTTTTTGTTTTAAAGACGCGGTTTCACCGTTTTGGTCGGGCGGGTCTCGAAAGCGCAACTTCTCGTGATGCGCCCGCCTTCATTTCGAAGGCGACTGAATGACAGGCTGCCTTGAGCCACCGTTCTGAGATGTAATAATGTATGGTGAAATAAGAAATCAGAGAGACTCTGCCGGGCGCTGCCACTCACGCAAGCAATCTAAGCACTTTGAAAGGCCGAGGTGTGCAAAATTCCTGAAGAAACGAGTTTGAGGTCAGCCTGTTCATTTCGGAGAAAACCCACCTCACATAATAAAAGAGAGAAAAAAAAGAAAGGTAATGAGACTAATGAGTGTGTGCAATTGAAACAAAATGAGGTTCCCGGAGACTCCACCCCCAGAAACGCCTTTCTTTATTACGTGCAGTTTCCCTCTTGTCACCAAGGCTGGAGTGCAACAGTGTGATCTTTGCTTATTGCAACACCTGCCTTTTAGGTTCAAGTGATTGTCATCCCAATGCTGTTCAAGTAGCTGGGGTTGCAGGTGTCCACAGAAACAGCTTCAGCTAACTTTATATTTATTTTTGTTTGATTTCCGCAAAGCAGTCACAACGGAGAAATAAAATACGAAAAGCTGAAAACCTGAGCGTGTCATTTTTACGCTATGACCACACGGCCTTCTGTGTAGCATCCCAATTTTAGTGTGGGTGCTACCGAAGTGAACACACGCCAAGCCCATCTCAGCCTTTTTATGTTTTTCTGTTCATTTGTTTCTTATTGGGAGCGGGCTACGCTGTGTCTTTCGAGGCCAGTCTCGAACCTGTGACCTCACGATCCGCCTTTTGGGCATTCTTTTGTGCTGGGACTACAGGCTTGAGCCGCGGAGCCACACGCAAATTGGCTTTTTGTTTTAAAGACGCGGTTTCACCGTTTTGGTCGGGCGGGACTCGAAAGCGCAACTTCTCGTGATCTGCCCGCCTTGATTTCTGAGGCGACTGAATGACAGGCTGCCTTGAGCCACCGTGCTGGCTGTAATAATGTATGGTTAAATAAGAAATCAGAGAGTCTCTGCCGGGCGCTGCCACTCACGCAAGCAATCTAAGCACTTTGAAAGCCGAGGTGGGCGGGTTTCCTAAGGTCTCGAGTTCGAGGTCAGCGGGTTTATTCCGGTGAAAATCCACCTCACATAATAAAAAAGAGAAAACAAAAAGAAATTTAATTAGACTGATAAGTCTGTGCAATTGAAACAAAACGAGGTTCTCGCAGACTCTACCTCCAGAAACGCCTTTCATTATTACGTGCAGTTTCCCTCTTGTGACCAAGGCTGGAGTGCAACAGTGCAATCATTGCTTATTTCAACACCTGCCTTTTAAATTCAAGTGATTGTCCTCTTAATGCCCTTCAAGTAGCTGGGGATGCAGGTGTCAACACCAACAGCTCCAGCTAACTTTCTTATTTTTATTGTTCTGTACTTTCAATCTATCTTTATTTAATTTTCGCAAAGCAGTCACAACGGAGAAATAAAATACAAAAAGCTGCAAACCTGAGCGTGTCATTTTTACGCTACGACCACGCCGGCCTTCTGTGTAGCATCCCAATTTTAGTGTAGGTGCTGCCGAAGCGAGCACATGCCAAGCCCAGCTCAGCTCTTTTGTTTTTCCGTTATTTTTGTTGTTTTTTATAGGGAGCGGGCTACGCTGTGTTCTTCGAGGCCAGTCTCGAACCTGTGAATTCACGATTGGCCTGCCTCGGCATTCTTTTGTGCTGGGACTACAGGCTTGAGCCGCGGAGCCCAACCCAAATTGTCTTTTTGTTTTAAAGACGCAGTTTCACCATTTTGGTCGGGCGGGTCTCAAAAGCGCAACTTTTCGTGATCCGCCCGCCTTGATTTGTGAGGCGACTGAATGACAGGCTGTCGTGAGCCACCGTGTCGGGCTGTTGTAATGTATTGCTAAGAAACATCAGAGAGACTCTGCCAGCGCTGCCACTCACCCAAGCAATCTAAGCACATTGAAAGGCCGAGGTTGGCGGGTTTCCTGAGATCACCAGTCCGAGGTCAGCCGGTGCATTCAGGTGAAACCCACGTCACATAACAAAAGAGAGGAAAAAAGGTAATCAGACTGATGAGTGTGTGCAATTGAAACAAAGCGAGGTTCTCGGAGTCTTCACCTTCAAAAACGCCTTTTTTTTTACGTGCAGTTTCTTTCTTGTCACCAAGGCTGGAGTGCAGCAGTTCAATCTTTGTTTATTGCAACACCTGCCTTTTAAGTTCAAGTGATTGTCATCCGAATGCCCATCAAGTAGCTGGGGTTGCAGGTGTCCACACCAACAGGTCAAGCTAATTTTCTATTTTTATGTTTGTACCTCTATTCTATACTTATTTTATTTCCACAAAGAAGTCAATACGTAGAAGTAAAATACGAAAAGCTGCACATTTGTGGTGTCATTTTTAGGCTATGACCATGCCGGCCTTCTGTGTAGCATCCCAATTTTAGTGTAGGTGCTGCCTAAGCGAGCACATGCCAAGCCCAGCTCAGCATCTTTATGTTTTTCTGGTTTTCTTTTTTTTCTTTCGAGGCCAGTCTCGAATCTGTTACCTCAGGGTCCGCCTGCCTCAGAATTATTTTGTGCTGGAACTACAGGCTTGAATTGTGGAGCCAAACCCATACTCTCTTTTTGTTTTAAAGACGCGCTTTCACCATTTTAGTGGGGCGGGTCTCGAAAGCGCAACTTCACGTGATCCGCCCGCCTTGATTTATGAGGTGACTAAATGACAGGTTGCCTTGAGCCACCCTGCCGGCATGTTATAATGTATTGTTAAATAAGAAATCAGAGAGACTCTGCTGGATGCTGCCACTCACGCATGCAATCTAAGCACTTTGAAAGCCGAGGTGGGCGGGTTTCCTAAGGTCTCGAGTTCGAGGTCAGCCGGTTTATTCCGGTGAAAATCCACCTCACATCATAAAAAAAAAAAAAAAAGAAGAAAGTTAATCAGTCTGATGAGTGTGTGCAATTGAAACAAAATGAGGTTCCCGGAGACTCCACCCCCAGAAACGCCTTTCATTATTACGTGCAGTTTCCCTCTTTTCACCAAGGCTGGAGTGCAACAGTGCGATCTTTGCTTATTACAACACCTGCCTTTTAAATTCAAGTGATTGTCATCCCAATGCCCTTCAAGTAGGTGGGGATGCAGGTGTCAACACCAACAGCTCCAGCTAACTTTCTATTTTTATTGTTCTGTACCTTCAATCTATCTTTATTTGATTTTCGCAAAGCAGTCACAACGGAGAAATATAATATGAAAAGCTGCAAACCTGAGTGTGTCATTTTTACGCTACGACCACGCCAGCCTTCTGTGTAGCGTCCCAATTTTAGTGTAGGTGCTGCTGAAGCGAGCACATGCCAAGCCCAGCTCAGCTCTTTTATGTTTTTTGTTTGTTTGTTTGTTTCTTTTTTTATAGAAAGCGGGTTACTCTGTGTTCTTCGAGGCGAGTCTCAAACCTGTGACCTCACGATTTGCCTGCCTCAGCATTCTTTTGTGCTGGGACTACAGGCTTGAGCCGCGGAGCCCAACCCAAATTGTCTTTCTGTTTTAAAGACGCGGTTTCACCATTTTGGTCGGGCGGGTCTCGAAAGCGCAACTTTCCGTGATCCGCCCGCCTTGATTTTTGAGGCGACTGAATGACAGGCTGCCGTGAGCCACCGTGCCGGGCTGTTATAATGTATTGTTAAAAAACATCAGAGAGACTCTGCCAGCGCTGCCACTCACCCAAGCAATCTAAGCACTTTGAAAGGCCGAGGTGGGCGGGATTCCTGAGATCACCAGTTCGAGGAAGGCCGGTGCATTCAGGTGAAACCCACGTCACATAACAAAAGAGAGAAAAAAGGTAATCAGACTGATGAGTGTGTGCAATTGAAACAAAACGAGGTTCTCGGAGACTCCACCTTCAGAAATGCCTTTTTTTTTAACGTGCAGTTTCTTTCTTGTCACCAAGGCTGGAGTGCAGCAGTTCAATCTTTGCTTATTGCAACACCTGCCTTTTAAGTTCAAGTGATTGTCATCCGAATGCCCATCAAGTAGCTGGGGTTGCAGGTGTCCACACCAACAGCTCCAGCTAACTTTCTATTTTTATTGTTCTGTACTTCAATCTATCTTTATTTGATTTCCACAAAGCAGTCACAACGGATAAATAAAATACGAAAAGCTGCACACTTGTGGTGTCATTTTTACGCTACGACCACGCCAGCCTTCTGTGTAGCGTCCCAATTTTAGTGTAGGTGCTGCGGAAGCGAGCACGTGCCAAACCCATCTCTGCTGTTTAATGTTTTTCTGTTTTTGTTTGTTTGTTTGTTTCTTTTTTTATAGAAAGCGGGTTACTCTGTGTTCTTCGAGGCGAGTCTCAAACCTGTGACCTCACGATTTGCCTGCCTCGGCATTCTTTGTGCTGGGACTACAGGCTTGAGCCACGGAGCCCAACCCAAATTGTCTTTCTGTTTTAAAGACGCGGTTTCACCATTTTGGTTGGGCGGGTCTCGAAAGCGCAACTTTCCGTGATCCGCCCGCCTTGATTTTTGAGGCGACTGAACGACAGGCTGCCGTGAGCCACCGTGCCGGGCTGTTATAATGTATTGTTAACAAACATCAGAGAGACTCTGCCAGCGCTGCCACTCACCCAAGCAATCTAAGCACTTTGAAAGGCCGAGGTGGGCGGGATTCCTGAGATCACCAGTTCGAGGAAGGCCGGTGCATTCAGGTGAAACCCACGTCACATAACAAAAGAGAGAAAAAAGGTAATCAGACTGATGAGTGTGTGCAATTGAAACAAAACGAGGTTCTCGGAGACTCCACCTTCAGAAATGCCTTTTTTTTTACGTGCAGTTTCTTTCTTGTCACCAAGGCTGGAGTGCAGCAGTTCAATCTTTGCTTATTGCAACACCTGCCTTTTAAGTTCAAGTGATTGTCATCCGAATGCCCATCAAGTAGCTGGGGTTGCAGGTGTCCACACCAACAGCTCCAGCTAACTTTCTATTTTTATTGTTCTGTACTTCAATCTATCTTTATTTGATTTCCACAAAGCAGTCACAACGGATAAATAAAATACGAAAAGCTGCACACTTGTGGTGTCATTTTTACGCTACGACCACGCCGGCCTTCTGTGTAACATCCCAATTTTAGTGTAGGTGCTGCCGAAGCGAGCACATGCCAAGCCCAGCTCTGCTCTTTTATGTTATTCTGTTTGTTGTTGTTGTTTATACAAAGCGGCTACGGAGTGTTCTTCCAGGCCAGTCTCGAACCTGTGACCTAACGATCCGCCTGCCTCAGCATTTTTTTTGTTGGGACTACAGGCTTGAACCGCGGAGCCAAACCCAAACAGTCTTTTTGTTTTAAAGACGCGGTTTCACCGTTTTGGTCGGACGGGTCTCGAAAGCGCAACTTCTGGTGATCCGCCCGCCTTGATTTCTGAGGCGACTGAATGACAGGCTGCCTTGAGCCACCGTGCTGGGCTGTAATAATGTATGGTAAAATAAGAAATCAGAGAAACTCTGCCGGGCGCTGCCACTCATGCAAGCAATCTAAGCATTTTAAAAGGCCTAGGTGGGCGGGTTTTCTGAGGTCACGAGTTCGGAGTCACCCTGTTTATTCCGGTGAAAACCCACCTTACATAATAAAAGAGAGAAAAATAAAGAAAAGTAATCAGACTGATGAGTGTGTGGAATTGAAACAAAACGAGTTTCCCGGAGACTACACCCCCAGAAAAGCCTTTCTTTATTACGTGCAGTTACCCTTTTGTCACCAAGGCTGGAGTGCAACAGTGTGATCTTTGCTTATTGCAACACCTGCCTTTTAGGTTCAAGTGATTGTCATCCCAATGCTGTTCAAGTAGCTGGGGTTGCAGGTGTCCACAGCAACAGCTTCAGCTAACTTTCTATTTATCTTTATTTGATTTCCGCAAAGCAGTCACAACGGAGAAATAAAATACGAAAAGCTGAAAACCTGAGCGTGTCATTTTTACGCTACGACCAAACGGCCTTCTGTGCAGCATCCCAATTTTAGTGTGGGTGCAGCGAAGCGAACACATGCCAAGCCCAGCTCAGCTTTTTAATGTTTTTCTGTTCATTTGTTTCTTATTGGGAGCGGGCTACGCTGTGTCCTTCGAGGCCAGTCTCGAATCTGTGACCTCATGATTCACCTTTCTGGGCATTCTTTTCTGCTGGGACTACAGGCTTGAGCCGCGGAGCTCAACCCAAATTGGGTTTTTGTTTTCACGACGCGGTTTCACCATTTTTGTCTGGCGGGTCTCCAAAGCGAAACTTCTCGTGATCCGCCCGCCTTGATTTTTGAGGCGACTGAATAACAGGCTTCTGTGAGCCACCGTGCTGGACTGTTATAATATGTTGTTAATAAAAGATCAGAGAGACTCTGCTGGGCACTGTCACTCACGCGAGAAATCTAAGCACTTTGAAAGGCCGAGGTGGGCGTGTTTCCTGAGGTCACTACTTTGAGGTCAGAATGAGCATTCCATTGAAAACCGACCTCACATAATAAAAGAGAAAATAAAGGTAATCAGATGATGAGTGTGTGCAATTGAAACAAAACGAGGTTCCCGGAGACTCCAATCCCAGAACCGCCTTTTTTTATTACGTGCAGTTTCCCTCTTGTCGTCAAGGCTGTAGTGCAGCAGTGCGATCTTTGTTTATTGCAATACCTGTTTTTAAGTTCAAGTGATTGTCATCCCAATGCCGTTCATGTAGCTGGGGTTGCAGGTGTCCACACCAATAGGTCCAGCTAATTTTCTATTTTTATTTTTCTGTACCTCCATTCTATACTTATTTTATTTCCACAAAGAAGTCAATACGTAGAAGTAAAATACGAAAAGCTGCACATTTGTGGTGTCATTTTTACACTATGACCACGCCGGCCTTCTGTGTAGCGTCCCAATTTTAGTGTAGGTGCTGCCGAAGCGAGCACATGCCAAGCCCCGCTAAGCTTCTTTATGTTTATCTGTTTGTTTGTTTGTTTGTTTGTTTGTTTTTTATAGGGAGCGGGCTACACTGTGTCCTTTGAGGCCAGTCTCGAACCTTTGACCTCAGGGTCCGCCTGCCTCAGAATTCTTTTGTGCTGGGACTACAGGCTTGAATCGCAGAGCCTAACGCAAACTGTCTTTTTGTTTTAAAGTTGCGCTTTCACCATTTTGGTGGGGCGGGTCTCGAAAGCGCAAGTTCTCGTGATCCGCCCGCCTTGATTTATGAGGCGACTGAATGACAGGTTGCCGTCAGCCACCGTGCCGGCCTGGAATAATGTATTGTTAAATAAAAATTAGAGACTCTGCCGCACGCTGCCAGTCACGCATGCAATCTAAGCACTTTGAAAGCCGAGGTGGGCGGGTATCCTAAGTTCTCAAGTTCGAGGTCAGCCGGTTTATTCCGGTGAAAATTCACCTCACATAATAAAAGAGAAAAAAAAGAAATTTAATCAGACTGATAAGTGTGTGCAATTGAAGCAAAACGAGGTTTTCGAGACTCCACCCCCAGAAACGCCTTCCATTATTACGTGCATTTTCCCTCTTGTCACCAAGGCTGGAGTGCAACAGTGCGATCTTTGCTTATTGCAACACCTGCCTTTTAGGTTCAAGTGATTGTCATCCCAATGCTGTTCAAGTAGCTGGGGTTGCAGGTGTCCACAGCAACAGCTCCAGCTAACTTTCTATTTTTATTGTTGTGTACTTCAATCTATCTTTATTTTATTTCCACAAAGCAGTCACAACGGAGAAATAAAATACAAAAAGCTGCACACTTGTGGTGTCATTTTTACGCTACGACCACGCCTGCCATCTGTGTAACGTCCCAATTTTAGTGTAGGTGCTGCCAAAGCGAGCACATGCCAAGCCCCGCTCAGCTTTTTTATGTTTTTCTGTTCTTTTGTTTGTTTGTTTTTATAGAAAGCGGGCTACGCTGTGTCCTTCGAGGCCAGTCTCGAACCTGTGACCTAACGATCCGCCTGCCTCAGCATTTTTTTTTGCTGGGACTACAGGCTTGAACCACAGAGCCAAACCCAACAGTCTTTTTGTTTTAAAGACGCGGTTTCACCATTTTGATCGGGCGGGTCTCAAAAGCGCAACTTCTCGTGATCCGCCCGCCTTGATTTCTGAGGCGACTGAATGACAGGCTGCCTTGAGCCACCGTGCTGGGCTGTAATAATGTATGGTTAAATAAGAAATCAGAGAGACTCTGCCGGGCGCTGCCATTCACGCAAGCAATCTAAGTACTTTGAAAGGCCGAGGTGGGCGGGTTTCCTGAGGTCACGAGTTTGAGGACAGCCTGTTCTTTCCGGTGAAAACCCACCTCACATAATAAAAGAAAGAAAAAAAAGAAAGGTAATCAGACTGATGATTGTGTGCAATTGAAACAAAACGAGGTTCCCGGAGACTCCACCCCCAGAAGGGCCTTTCTTTATTACGTGCAGTTTCCCTCTTGTCACCAAGGCTGGAGTGCAACAGTGTGATCTTTGCTTATTGCCACACCTTCCTTTTAGGTTCAAGTGATTGTCATCTCAATGCTGTTCAAGTAGCTGGGGTTGCAGGTGTCCACAGCAACAGCTTCAGCTAACTTTCTATTTATCTTTATTTGATTTCCGCAAAGCCGTCACAACGGAGAAATAAAATACGAAAAGCTGAAAACCTGAGCGTGTCATTTTTACGCTACGACCACGCGGCCTTCTGTGTAGCGTCCCAATTTTAGTGTGGGTGCTGCCGAAGCAAACACATGCCAAGACCCGCTCAGCTTTTTATGTTTTCTGTTTTTTGTTTGTTTGTTTTTATAGGAGCGGGCTACGCTGTGTCTGTGGAGGCGAGTCTCAAACCTGTGATCTCACGATCCGCCTTACCAGGCATTCTTTTGTGCTGGGACTACAGGCTTGAGCTGCGAAGCCACACCCAAATTGGCTTTTTGTTTTAAAGACGCGGTTTCACCGTTTTGGTCGGGCGGGTATCGAAAGGGCAACTTCTCGTGATCTGCCCGCCTTGATTTCTGAGGCGACTGAATGACAGGTTGCCGTGAGCCACCGTGCCGGCCTGGAATAATGTATTGTTAAATAAAAATTAGAGACTCTGCCGGGCGCTGCCACTCACGCATGCAATCTAAGCACTTTGAAAGCCGAGGTGGGCGGGTTTCCTAAGGTCTCGAGTTCGAGGTCAGCCGGTTTATTCCGGTGAAAACACACCTCACATAATAAAAAAGAGAAAAAAAATAGAAAATTAATCAGACTGATAAGTGTGTGCAATTGAAACAAAACGAGGTTCTGAGAGACTCCACCCCAGAAACGCCTTTCATTATTACGTGCAGTTTCCTCTTGTCACCAAGGCTGGAGTGCAACAGTGCGATCTTTGCTTATTGCAACACCTGCCTTTTAAATTCAAGTGATTGTCATCTCAATGCCCTTCAAGTAGCTGGGGTTGCAGGTGTCCACACCACCAGGTCCAGCTAACTTTCTATTTTTATTTTCTGTACCTCAATCTATCTTTATTTTATTTCCACAAAGCAGTCACAACGGAGAAATAAAATACAAAAGCTGCACACCTGTGGTGTCATTTTTACGCTACGACCGTGCCGGCCTTCTGTGTAGCGTCCCAATTTTAGTGTAGGTGCTGCCGAAACGAGCACATGCTAAGCCCAGCTCATCTTTTTAATGCTTTTCTGTTCATTTATTTCTTATTGGGAGCGGGCTACGCTGTGTCCTTCGAGGACAGTCTCGAATTTGTAAACTCACGATCTGTTTGCCTCGGCATTTCTTTGTGCTGGAACTACCGGCTTGTGCTGCGGAGCCCAACCCAAATTGTCTTTTTGTTTTAAAGACACGGTTTCACCATTTTGGTCTGGTGGGTCTCAAAACCGCCACTTCCGGTGATCCGCCCGCCTTGATTTTTGAGGCGATTGAATGACAGGCTGCCGCGAGCCACCGTGCTGGGCTGTTATAATGTATTGTTAAAAAAAAAAATAAGAGAGACTCTGCCAGCGCTGCCATGCACCCGAGCAATCTAAGCACTTTGAAAGGCCGAGGTGGGCGGGTTTCCTGAAGTTACCAGTTAAATGTCAGCCTGTGCATTCCGGTTAAAACCCAAGGCACGTAATAAAAGAGAAAAAGAGAGAAAGGTAATCAGACTGATGAGTGTGTGCAATTGAAACAAACGAGGTTCCCAAAGACTCCACCCCCAGAACCGCTTTTCTTTAGGACGTGCAGTTTCCCTCTTGTCACCAAGGCTGAAGTGCAACAGTGCGATCTTTGCTTATTGCAACACCTGCCTTTTAAGTTCAAGTGATTGTCATCCCAATGCCGTTTAAGTAGCTTGGGTTGCATTTCTCCACAACACCAGGTCCAGCTAACTTTCTATTTTTATTTTTCTGTACCTCCAATCTATCTTTATTTGATTTAAACCAAGCAGTCAATACGTAAAAATAAAATACGAAAAGCTGCACACCTGTGCTGTCATTCTTACGCTACGAACACGCCGACCTTCTGTGTAGCGTCCCAATTTTAGTGTATGTGCTGCCGAAGCGAGCACATGCCAAGCCCAGCTCAGCTGTTTTATGTTTTTCTGTTTTTTTTTTTTATATAAAGAGTGGGCTACGCTGTTTCTTTGGAGGCCAGTCTCGAACCTGTGACTTCAGGGTCCGCCTGCCTCAGCATTTTTTTGTGCTGGGACTACAGGCTTGAACCGCTAAGCCAAACCCAAGCTGTCTTTTTGTTTAAAGACGCGGTTTCACCATTTTGGTCGGGCGGGTCTCAAAAGCGCAACTTCTCGTGATCTGCCCGCCTTTATTTCTGAGGCGTCTGAATGACAGGCTGCCGTGAGCCACCTTGCTGGGCTGTAATAATGTATGGTTAAATAAGAAATCAGAGAGACTCTGCCGGGCGCTGCCACTCAAGCAAGCAATCTAAGCACTTTGAAAGGCCTAGGTGGGCGGGTTTTCCGAGGTCACGAGTTCGGGGTCAGCCTGTTCATTCCAGTGAAAACCCACCTCACATAATAAAAGAGAAAAAAAAGAATGGTAATCAGACTGATGAATGTGTGCAATTGAAACAAAACGAGGTTCCAGGAGACTACACCCCCAGAAGCGCCTTTCTTTATTACATGCAGTTACCCTCTTGTCACCAAGGCTGGAGTGCAACAGTGTGATCTTTGCTTATTGCAACACCTGCCTTTTAGGTTCAAGTGATTGTCATCCCAATGCTGTTCAAGTAGCTGGGGTTGCAGGTGTCCACAGCAACAGCTTCAGCTAACTTTCTATTTATCTTTATTTGATTTCCGCAAAGCAGTCACAACGGAGAAATAAAATACGAACAGCTGAAAACCTGAGGGTGTCATTTTATGCTACGACCACGCGGCCTTCTGTGTAGCATCCCAATTTTAGTGTGGGTGCTGCCGAAGGGAACACATGCCAAGCCCAGCTCACCTTTTTTATGTTTTTCTGTTCATTTTTTTCTTATTGGGAGCGGGCTATGCTGTGTCTTTCGAGGCCAGTCTCGTACCTGTGACCTCACGATCCGCCTTTTTGGGCATTCTTTTGTGTTGGGACTACAGGCTTGAGCCGCGGAGCCACACCCAAATTGGCTTTTTGTTTTAAAGACGCGGTTTCACCGTTTTTGTCGGGCGGGTCTCGAAAGCGCAACTTCTCGTGATCCGCCCGCCTTGATTTTTGAGGCGACTGAATGACGTTTCTGTCAGCCACCGTGCCGGGCTGCTATAATATATTGTTAAAAAAAAATCAGAGAGACTCTGCCGGGCACTGTCACTCACGCAAGAAATCTAAGCACTTTGAAACGCCGAGGGGGGCGTGTCTTTTGTGGTCACTAGTTCGAGGTCAGAATGTGCATTCCGGTGAAATCCCAGGACACATAATAAAAGAGAAAAAAAGAAAGGTAATCAGACTGATGAGTGTGTGCAATTGAAACAAAACGAGGTTCCCGGAGACTCCAATCCCAGAACAGCCTTTCTTTATTACGTGCAGTTTCCCTCTTGTCTCCAAGGCTGTAGTGCAACAGTGTGATCTTTGTTTATTGCAACACCTGTTTTTTAAGTTCAAGTGATTTTCATCCCAATGCCGTTCAAGTAGCTGGGGTTGCAGTTGTCCACACCACCAGGTCCAGCTAACTTTCTATTTCTATTATTCTGTACCTGCAATCTATCTCTATTTGATTTTCACAAAGCAGTCAATACATAGAAATAAAATACGAAAAGCTGCACACCTGTGGTGTCATTTTATGCTACGACCACGCCGGCCTTCTGTGTAGCATCCCAATTTTAGTGTAGGTGCTGCCGAAGCGAGCACATGCCAAGCCCAGCTCAGCTTTTTATGTTTTTCTGTTTTTTTTTTTTTATAGGGAGCGGGCTATGCTGTGTCTTTCGAGGCCAGTCTCGAACCTGTGACCTCACGATCCGCCTGCCTCGGCATTCTTTTGTGCTGGGACTACAGGCTTGAGCCGCAGAGCCCAACCCAAATTGTCTTTTTGTTTTAAAGACGGTTTCACCATTTTGGTCGGGCGGGTCTCGAAGCGCAACTTCTGTGATCCGCCCGCCTTGATATTTGAGGCGACTGAATGACAGGCTGCCGTGAGCCACCGTGCCGGGCTGTTATAATGTATTGTTAAAAAAAATCAGAGAGACTCTGCCGGGCGCTGCCACTCATGCAAGCAATCTAAGCACTTTGAAAGCCCGAGGTGGGCAGGTTTCCTGAGTTCACGAGTTTGAGGTCAGCCTGTGCATTCCAGTGAAAACCCACCTCACATAATATAAGAGAAAAAATAAGAAAGATAATCAGACTGATGAGTGTGTGCAATTGAAATAAAACCAGGTTCCTGGAGACTCCACCCCCAGAACCGCCTTTCTTTATTACGTGCAGTTTTTTCTTGTCACCAAGGCTGGAGTGCAACAGTGCGATCTTTGCTTATTGCAACACCTGCCTTTTAAGTTCAAGTGATTGTCATCCCAATGCCTTCAAGTAGCTGGGGTTGCAGGTGTCCACACCAACAGCTCCAGCTAACTTTCTATTTTTATTTTTCTGTACCTCCAATCTATCTTTGATTTCCACAAAGCATTCACAACGGAGAAATAAAATACAAAAAGTTGCAAACCTGTAATGTAATTTTTATGTTACGACCACCCCGGCCTTCTGTGTAGCATCCCAATTTTAGTGTAGGTGCTGCCGAAGCGAGCACATGCCAAGCCCAGCTCAGCTGTTTTATGTTTTTCTGTTTTTTTTTTTTTTTATAGGAGCGGGCTACGCTGTGTCCTTCGAGGCCAGTCTCGAACCTGTGACCTCACGATCCGCCTGCCTCAGCATTCTTTTGTGCTGGGACTACAGGCTTGAGCCGCAAAGCCAAACCCAAATTGTCTTTTTGTTTTAAAGACACGGTTTCACCATTTTGGTTGGGCGGGTCTCAAAAGCGCAACTTCTCGTGATCTGCCCGCCTTGATTTTTGAGGCGACTGAATGACAGGCTGCCGTGAGCCACCGTGCAGGGCTGTTATAATGTATTGTTAAATAAGAAATCAGAGAGACTCTGCCGGGCGCTGCCACTCACGCAAGCAATCTAAGCACTTTGAAAGGCCGAGGTGGGCGGGTTTCCTGAGGTCACGAGTTCGAGGTCAGCCTGTGCATTCCGGTGAAAACCCACCTCACATAATAAAAGAGAAAAAAAGAAAGGTAATCAGACTGATGAGTGTGTGCAATTGAAACAAAACGAGGTGCCTGGAGACTCCACCCCCAGAACCGCCTTTCTTTATTACGTGCAGTTTCCTCTTGTCACCAAGGCTGGAGTGCAACAGTGCGATCTTTGCTTATTGCAACACCTGCCTTTTAAGTTCAAGTGATTGTCATCCCAATGCCGTTCAAGTAGCTGGGGTTGCAGGTGTCCACACCACCAGGTCCAACTAACTTTCTATTTTTATTTTCTGTACCTCCAATCTATCTTTATTTGATTTCCACAAAGCAGTCAATATGTAGAAATAAAATACAAAAAGCTGCACACCTGTGGTGTCATTTTTGCACTACGACCATGCCAGCCTTCTGTGTAGCGTCCCAATTTTAGTGTAGGTGCTGCGAAGTGAGTACATGCCAAGCCCAGTTCAGCTTTTTTATGTTTTTCTGTTTTTTATTTTTTTGTTTTTTATAGGGAGCGGCCTCTGCTCTGTCCTTCGAGGCCAGTCTCGAACCGGTGACCTCACGATATGCCTGCCTCGGTATTCTTTAGTGCTTGGACTACAGGCTTGAGCCGCGGAGGCAACCCAAATTGTTATTTAGTTTTAAAGACGCGGTTTCACCACTTTTGTCGTGCGGGTCTCCCAATTGCATCTTCTTGTGATCTGTCCACCTTGAATTTTGAGGCGACTGAATTAAAGGCTGCCGTGAGACACCATACCAAGCTGTTATAATTTATTGTTAAATAAGAATTCAGAGAGACTCTGCCAGGCACTGCAACTCAGGCAAGCAATCTAAGCACTTTGAAAGGCCTAGGTGGGCGGGTTTCTGAGGTCACGAGTTCGAGGTCAGCCTGTGCATTCCGGTGAAAACCCACCTCACATAATAAAAGAGGGGGAAAAAAAAAGAAAGGTAATCAGACTCATGAATGTGTGCAATTAAAACAAAACGAGGTTCCGGAGACTCCACCAGAACGCCTTTCTTTATTACGTGCAGTTTCCTCTTGTCACCAAGGCTGGAGTGCAACAGTGCGATCTTTGCTTATTGCAACACCTGCCTTTTAGTTCAAGTGATTGTCATCCCAATGCCCTTCAAGTAGCTGGGGTTGCAGGTGTCCACACCACCAGGTCCAACTAACTTTCTATTTTTATTTTCTGTACCTCAATCTATCTTTATTTGATTTCCACAAAGCAGTCACAACGGAGAAATAAAATACAAAAGCTGCACACCTGTGGTGTCATTTTTACGCTATGACCACGCCAGCCTTCTGTGTAGCATCCCAATTTTAGTGTAGGTGCTGCGAAGCGAGTACATGCCAAGCCCAGCTCAGCTCTTTTATGTTTTCTGTTTTTTTTTTTTTTGTTTGTTTGTTTGTTTTTATAGGAGCGGGCTATGCTGTGTCCTTGAGGCCAGTCTCGAACCTGTGACCTCACGATCTGCCTGCCTCGGCATTCTTTTGTGCTGGGACTACAGGCTTGAGCCACGGAGCCCAACCCAAATTGTCTTTTTGTTTTAAAGATGGGTTTCACCATTTTGGTCGGGCGGGTCTCGAAGCGCAACTTCTCGTGATCCGCCCGCCTTGATTTTTGAGGCGACTGAATGACAGGCTGCCGTGAGCCACCATGCTGGGCTGTTATAATGTATTGTTAAGAAACATCAGAGAGACTCTGCCGGCGCTGCCACTCACGCAAGCAATCTAAGCACTTTGAAAGGCCGAGGTGGGCATGTTTCCTGAGATCGCCAGTTCGAGGTCAGCCGGTGCATTCAGGTGAAACCCACCTCACATAATAAAAGAGAAAAAAAAAAGAAAGGTAATCAGACTCATGAGTGTGTGCAATTGAAACAAAACGAGGTTCCTGGAGACTCCACCAAAAGAACCGCCTTTCTTTATTACGTGCAGTTTTTTCTTTGTCATTAAGGCTGGAGTGCAACATTGCGATCTTTGCTTATTGCAACACCTGCCTTTCAAGTTCAAGTGATTGTCATCCCAATGCCGTACAAGTAGCTGGGGTTGCAGTTGTCCACACCACCGGGTCCAGCTATCTTTCTATTTTTATTTTTCTGTACTTCCAATCTATCATTATTTGATTTCCACAAAGCAGTCAATACGTAGAAATAAAATACAAAAGCTGCACACCTGTGGTGTCATTTTTACGCTACGACCATGCCAGCCTTCTGTGTAGCGTCCCAATTTTAGTGTAGGTGCTGCCGAAGCGAGTACATGCCAAGCCCAGCTCAGCTTTTTTATGTTTTTCTGTTTTTTTTTTTTTTTGTTTGTTTTTTATAGGGAGTGGGCTACACTGTGTCCTTCGAGGCCAGTCTCAAACCTGTGACCTCACGATATGCCTGCCTCTGCATTCTTTTGTGCTGTGACTACAGGCTTGAGCCGCGGAGCCAAACCCAAACTTTTTGTTTTAAAGACGCGGTTTCACCATTTTGGTCAGGCGGGTCTCGAAAGCGCAACTTCTCGTGATCCGCCCGCCTTGATTTTTGAGGCGACTGAATGATAGGCTGCCGTGAGCCACCGTGCCGGGCTGTTATAATGTATTGTTAAAAAGAAATCAGAGAAACTCTGCTCGGCGCTGCCACTCACGCAAGCAATCTAAGCACTTTGAAAGGCCGAGGTGGGCGGGTTTCCTGAGGTCACGAGTTCGAGGTCAGTCTGTGCATTCCGGTGAAAACCAACCTCACATAAAAAAAAAAGGTAATCAGACTGATGAGTGTGTGCAATTTAAACAAAACGAGGTTCCAGGAGACTCCACCCTGTTAACCACCTTTTTTTATTTTATGCACTTTCCCTCCTGTCACCAAGGCTGGAGTGCAACAGTGCAATCTTTGCTTATTGCAGCACCTGCGTTTTAAGTTCAAATTATTGTCATCCCAATGCCGTTCAAGTAGCTGGGGTTGCAGGTGTCCACACCACCAGGTCCAACTAACTTTCTATTTTTATTTTTCTGTACCTCCAATCTATCTTTATTTGATTTCCACAAAGCAGTCAATACGTAGAAATAAAATACGAAAATCTGCATACCTGTGGTGTCATTCTTACGCTACGATCATGGCAGCCTATTGTGTAGTGTCCCAATTTTAGTGTAGGTGCTTCCGAAGCGAGCACATGCCAAGCCCAGCTCAGCATTTTATGTTTTTCTGTTTTTTTTTTTTTTTTGTTTTTATAGGAGCGGGCTATGCTGTGTCCTTCGAGGCCAGTCTCAAACCTGTGACCTCACGATCTGCCTGCCTCGGCATTCTTTTGTGCTGGGACTACAGGCTTGAGCCACGGAGCCCAACCCAAATTGTCTTTTTGTTTTAAAGACGGTTTCACCATTTTGGTCTGGCGGGTCTCGAAAGCGCAACTTCTCGTGATCTGCCCGCCTTGATTTTTGAGGCGACTGAATGACAGGCTGCCGTGAGCCACCATGCAGGGCTGTTATAATGTATTGTTAAAAAGAAATCAGAGAGACTCTGCCGGGCGCTGCCACTCACGCAAGCAATCTAAGCACTTTGAAAGGCCGAGGTGGGCGGGTTTCCTGAGGTCACGAGTTCGAGGTCAGCCTGTGCATTCCGGTGAAAACCCACCTCACATAATAAAAGAGAAAAAAAAGAAAGGTAATCAGACTGATGAGTGTGTGCAATTGAAACAAAACGAGGTTCCTGGAGACTCCACCTTCAGGATCGCCTTTTTTATTACGTGCAGTTTCTCTTGTCACCAAGGCTGGAGTGCAACAGTGCGATCTTTGCTTATTGCAACACCTGCCTTTTAAGTTCAAGTGATTGTCATCCCAATGCCATTCAAGTAGCTGGGGTTGCAGGTGTCCACACCACCAGGTCCAGCTAACTTTCTATTTTTATTTTTCTGTACCTCCAATCTATCTTTATTTGATTTCCACAAAGCAGTCAATACGTAGAAATAAAATACGAAAAGCTGCACACCTGTGGTGTCATTTTTACGCTACGACCATGCCGGCCTTCTGTGTAGCGTCCCAATTTTAGTGTAGGTGCTGCTGAAGCGAGTACATGCCAAGCACAGCTCAGCTTTTTTATGTTTTTCTGTTTTTTTTTTTTTTTTTTTTTTTTTATGGAGTGGGCTACGCTGTGTCCTTTGAGGCCAGTCTCAAACCTGTGACCTCACGATCTGCCTGCCTCGGCATTCTTTTGTGCTGGGACTACAGGCTTGAGCCGCGGAGCCCAACCCAAATTGTCTTTTTGTTTTAAAGACACGGTTTCACCATTTTGGTCGGGCGGGTCTCGAAAGCGCAACTTCTCGTGATCCGCCCGCCTTGATTTTTGAGGCGACTGAATGACAGGCTGCCGTGAGACACCGTGCCGGGCTGTTATAATGTATTGTTAAAAAAAAATAAGAGAGACTCTGCCGGTGCTGCCACTCACGCAAGGAACCTAAGCACCTTGAAAGGCCGATGTGGTCGTGTTTCCTGAGGTCACGTTTTCAAGGTCGGCCTGTGCATTTCGGTGAAAACCCACCTCACATAATAAAAGAAAAAAAAAGGTAATCAGACTGATGAGTGTGTGCAATTGAAATAAAACGAGATTCCCAGAGACTCCAATCCCAGAACCACCTTTCTTTATTACGTGGAGTCTCCCTCTTGTCTCCAAGGCTGGAGTGAAACAGTGCAATCTTTGTTTATTGCAACACCTGTTTTTTAAGTTCAAGTGATTGTCATCTCAATGCCGTTCATGTAGCTGAGGTTGTAGTTGTCCACACCAACAGGTCCAGCTAACTTTCTATTTTATTTTTCTGTACCTCCATTCTATACTTATTTTATTTCCACAAAGAAGTTAATACATAGAAAGAAAATACGAAAAGCTGCACATTTGTGGTGTCATTTTTACGCTATGACCATGCCGGCCTTCTGTGTAGTGTCCCAATTTTAGTGTAGGTGCTGCCGAAGCGATCACATGCCAAGCCCAGCTCAGCTTTTTTTTTTTTTAATAGTGAGCGGGCTATGCTGTGTCCTTCGAGGCCAGTCTCGAACCTGTGAACTCACGATCTGCCTGCCTCAGCATTCCTTTGTGCTGGGACTACCGGCTTGTGCCACGGAGCCCAACCCAAATTGTCTTTTTGTTTTAAAGACAAGGTTTCACCATTTTGGTCAGGCGGGTCTTGAAAGCGCAACTTCTGGTGATCAGTCCGCCTTGATTTTTGAGGCGACTGAATGACAGGCTGCCTTGAGCCACCGTGCCGGGCTGTTATAATGTATTGTTAAAAAACATCAGGGGGGGAAGGGAGGCAAGATGGCGTCAGAGAGGTGACTCAGGATTGCAACTCTCAGTGAAGGCACAGAGGGTGAGTCCTAGTGGCATCCTCGGATGTTCCTTTTATGCCCACAGAGCGTTGAAAGTCCCAGGTGTTGGAGAGACAGGAAACGCTAGCATCCGGCTAATGCAGCAGGCTCCTGCCGCCTCTTGCCGGCGCGCCGCCGGCGCCAGCGAACCCAGCCGGAACTCACTGGTCTGGGTGCCCTGTTAAACCGGCAATCTGAGATTTGGAAGGGCAGATTGGCATGTCCATCTGATTGAATGGGACTTGGACAATGAGCCAGACCAGGAATTTCCTGGGAAGCCTGATCTGAGCCGGGGTAGTGGGCAGCAGCACAGGAGATCGCACAAATCCCAGTACCCTATTGGCAGGCTCCAGGGGCGCCAGTGAGAGAGTCGACCTTTCAGCTTGGGGAGAGGAAGAGAGAGAGAGAGAGGACGGACTCTGAGGCAGGGAGCTGGGTGATCGGGCTCAGCGAGTCCCATGCTCACAAGACAAGCAGGGCGGAGACTGGAGGCGCTTGGGGCTGAGAGTTTTGTTGCCAGCATCTAGGATGGTGCAGCCCGGTCAGGGAGGGGCGTCCACCATTGATGACGAAGTGCACCCCCACTTAAGTACCGCCCAGGACTGCCTGCCGTTGCCGAGGCAACCTGCCATAACAGAGAGACTCCACGCTCCACAGCAGAAGGGAGCCCAGCAGCAACAGCGTGGACCTGCGCTAGCAGATCAGAGCCCCGGCAAGCAAATAGTGAATAGACTGCCATCTAGTGGGGCAGGACAGTGCAACAGATACTCTTAAAGAAAGCCCCAAATCCCTGAGACAGAGCATCTAAGGGTGAAAAAAAAAGAGTGGTGTTTTATGAGTTCTATTGCAGCAGACATAAACAACCTCCCAACAACGCTGAATGAACAACGGAGCTCACAGCTCAGCACTGGAGCTCCTATAAAGCACAGACTGTCTCCTCAAGCAGCTCCCTGACCCCTGTATAAACAAGGAGTCACCCCAGAAAAGGACTAATCAGACTGACATTTGGCTGGCATCATTCTGGAACAAGGGCAGCAGAAGAAGAAACTGGTATCATCCTTCATTGTTCTGCAGCTGCTGCAGGTATACCCAGATAAGCAGGGCCTGGAGTGGACCTCAGCACTCATACAGCAGAGAGGATAGATCACTAGAGGAAAAACTAAGTAACAGAAATATTCATCATCAACAATCTCAGTGTCCACACAGAGACCCATTTGAAAAATCAGCCAATACTAAGATGACAGGTGGATAAATCCATAAAGATGGGAAGAAACCAGCGCAAAAGGAGGAAAACACCGAAACCAAAACACCTCACCTCCAAAAGGACCAAAACTCCTCACCAGCAAGGGAACAAAGCTGGATGGAGAATGAATGTGACGAAATGATGGAATCAGACTTCAGAAAGTGGATAATGAGAAACTTCAGTGAGCTAAAGGAACATGTTCTAAACCAGTGCAAAGAAACTAAGAACCTAGAAAAAGATTTGAAAAAGATTCGAGGAATTGATAACGAGAATGGACAACTTAGAGAGGAATATGAATGAATTGAAGGAGCTGAAAAACACAACACGAGAACTTCGTGAAGCATGCAGAAGTTTCAACAGCCGAATTGACCAAGCAGAAGAAAGAATATCAGAAGTTGAAGATCAACTCAATGAAATAAAACGAGAAACCAAGATTAAAGAAAAAGTGCAAAAGGAATGAACAAAATCTCCAAGAAATGTGGGACTATGTGAAGAGACCCAACCTACGTTTGATAGGTGTACCAGAATGTGACGAACAGAATGAATCCAAGCTGGAAAACACTCTTCAGGATATTATCCAGGAAAATTTCCCAACCTAGCAAGACAGGTCAATACTCAACTCCAGGAAATACAGAGAACACCACAAAGATACTCTGCAAGAAGAGCAACCCCAAGGCACATAATCGCCAGATTCACTAGGGTTGAAACGAAGGAGAAAATACTAAGGGCAGCCAGAGAGAAAGGTCAGGTCACCCACAAAGGGAAGCCCATCAGACTCACAGCAGATCTCTCGGCAGAGACTCTACAAGCCAGAAGAGAGTGGGGGCCAATATTCAACATCCTTAAAGAAAAGAGCTTTCAACCCAGAATTTCATATCCAGCCAAACTGAGCTTCATAAGTGAAGGAAAAATAAAATCCTTCACGAACAAGCAAGTACTCAGAGATTTTGTCACCACTAGGCCTGCTTTACAAGAGCTCCTGAAAGAGGCACTACACATAGAAAGAAACAACCAGTTCCAGCCATCCTAAAAGCATACAACAAAATGAAGAATGTACATGAACCAACGGGCAAAACAGCCAGCTAGCATCAAAATGGCAGTATCAAATTCACACATAACAATATTAACCCTGAATGTAAATGGGCTAAATGCACCAATCAAAAGACACAGACTGGCAAATTGATAAAAAACCAAAACCCATCGGTGTGTTGTATCCAGGAAACCCACCTCACATGCAAAGATACACAAAGGCTCAAAATAAAGGGATGGAGGAAGATTTACCAAGCAAATGGAGAGCAAAAAGCAGGAGTTGCAATTTCATCTCTGATAAAATAGACTTTAAAGTAACAAAGATCAAAAGGACAAAGAAGGTCATTACATAATGGTAAAAGGATCGATACAACAAGAAGAGATAACGATTCTAAATATATATGGACCCAATGTAGGAGCACCCAGATATATAAGGCAAGTTCTTAATGACTTACAAGGACTTAGACTCACACACAATAATAGTGGGAGACTTTAACACTCCACTGTCAATAGCAGACAGATCAACCAGACAGAAAATTAACAAGGATATCCAGGACTTGAACTCAGACCTGGAACAAGCAAACCTGATAGACATTTACAGAACTCTCCACCCCAAATCCACAGAATATACATTCTTCTCAGCACCACATCACACCTACTCCAAAATTGACCACATAATTGGAAGTAAAGCACCTCAGCAAATGCAAAACAACGGAAATCATAACAAACAGTCTCTCAGACCATAGTGCAATCAAGTTGGAACTCAGAATTCAGAAAATAACTCAGAACCGCACAGCTTCATGGAAACTGAACAACTGGCTCTTGAATGTTGATTGATAAACAATGAAATGAAGGCAGAAATAAAGAAGTTCTTTGAAACCAACGAGAATGAAGACACAACGTACCAGAATCTCTGGGACACATTTAAAGCAGTCTGTAGAGGAAAATATATAGCAATAAGTGCCCACATGAGAAGAGTGGAGAGATCCAAAATTGACACCCTATCGTCAAAATTGAAAGAGCTAGAGGAGCAAGATCAAAAAGCTCAAAACCTAGCAAGACAAGAAATAACTAAGATCAGAGCAGAACTGAAGGAGATAGAGACAAGAAAACCCTTCAAAAATCAATAAATCTAAGAGCTGGTTTTTCAAAAGATCAACAAAATAGACAGACCACTAGCCAGACTGATAAAAAGAAGAGAGAGAACAACCAAATAGATGCAATAAAAACGATAAAGGGAAATCACCACAGATTCCACAGAAATTCAAACCATCATCAGAGAATACTACAAACAACTCTATGCACATAAACTAGTAAATCAGGAAGAAATGGATAAATTCCTGACGCCTGTGTCCTCCCAAGCCTAAACCAGGAGGAAGCCGAAACTATGAATAGACCAATAACAAGGTCTGAAGTTGAGGCAGCAATTAAGAGCCTACCACACAAAAAAGCCCAGGTCCAGATGGGTTCACAGCTGAATTCTACCAGACACACAAAGAGGATCTGGTACCATTCCTTCTGAAACTATTCCAAATAATCCAAAAGAGGGAACCCTTCCCAAATCATTTTATGAGACCAACATCATCCTGATACCAAAACCTGGCAGAGACTCAACAAGAAAAGAAAACTTCAGGCCAATATCCATGATGAACATAGATGCAAAAATCTTCAATAAAATACTGGCAAACCGATTGCAACAGCACATTAAAAACTTATCCATCATGATCAAGTAGGATTCATCCCGGGATGCAAGGCTGGTTCAACATACGCAAGTCTATAAATGTAATTCACCACATAAACAGAAGCAAAACAAAATCACATGATTATCTCAATTGATGCAGAGAAGGCATTTGACAAAATTCAACAGCCCTTTATGCTAAAACCTCAATAAACTTGGTATTGATGGAACATATCTCAAAGTAATAAAAGCTATTTATGACAAACCAACAGCCAATATCATACTTAATGGGCAAAACTGGAAGCATTCCCTTTGAAATCTGGCACTAGACAAGGATGCCTCTCTCACCACTTCTATTCAACATAGTACTGGAAGTTCTAGCCAGAGCAATCAGGCAAGAAAAGAAATAAAGGGTATTCAAATAGGAAAGGTGGAAGCCAAATTGTCTCTATTTGCAGACGACATGATAGTATACCTAGAAGACCCCATCACCTCAGCCCAAAAGCTCCTGCAACTGATAAGCAACTTCAGCAAAGTCTCAGGATATAAAATCAATGTTCAAAAATCACAAGCATTCCTATACACCAATAACAGACTTAAAGAGAACCAAATCAAGAACGAACTGCCATTCACAATTGCTACAAAGAAAATAAAATACCTAGGAATACAACTCACTAGGAATGTAAGGGACCTCTTTAAGGAAAACTACAAACAACTCTATGCACATAAACTAGTAAATCAGGAAGAAATGGATAAATTCCTGGGCGCCTGTGTCCTCAACTAAACCAGGAGGCCAAACTATGAATAGACCAATAACAGGTCTGAAGTTGAGGCAAATTAAACCTACCACACAAAAAAGCCCAGGTCCAGATGGGTTCACAGCTGAATTCTACCAGACACACAAAGAGGATCTGGTACCATTCCTTCTGAAACTATTCCAAATAATCCAAAAGAGGGAACCCTTCCCAAATCATTTTATGAGACCAACATCATCCTGATACAAAACCTGGCAGAGACTCAACAAGAAAAGAAAACTTCAGGCCAATATCCATGTGAACATAGATGCATCTTCAATAAACTGGACCGATTGCAACAGCACATTAAAAACTTATCCATCATGATCAAGTGTTCATCCAGATGCAAGGCTGGTTCAACATATGCAAGTCTATAAATGTTTTTCACCACATAAACAAGCAAAACAAAATCACATGATTATCTCAATGATGCAGAAGGCATTTGACAAAATTCAACAGCCTTTGCTAAAACCCTCAATAAACTTGGTATTGATGGAACATATCTCAAAGTAATAAAAGCTATTTATGACAAACCAACAGCCAATATCATACTTAATGGGCAAAAACTGGGCATTCCTTTTCGGCACTGAAAGGATGCCTCTCTCACCACTTCTATTCAACATAGTACTGAGTTCTAGCCAGAGCAATCAGGCAAGAAAAGAAATAAAGGTATTCAAATAGGAAGGTGGAAGCCAAATTGTCTCTGTTGAGGCGACATGATTGTTTACCTAGAACCCCATCACCTCAGCCCAGCTCCTGAAACTGATAAGCAACCAGCAAAGTCTCAGGATATAAAATCAATGTTCAAAAATCACAAGCATTCCTGCACCAATAACAGACTTAAAGAGCCAAATCAGACGAACTGCCATTCACAGGCTACAAAGAAAATAAAATACCTAGAATACAACTCACTAGGAATGTAAGGGACCTCTTTGAAAACTACAAACAACTGCTCAACGAAATGAGGACACAAACAGATGGAAACATTCCATGTTGTGTTAGGAAGAATCAATATTTGAAAATGGCTATACTGCCCAAAGTAATTTACACAATCAATGCTATCATCAAACTACCATTGAATTTTTCACAGAACAACCACCATGAATTTCATATGGAACCAAAAAACCCCATAGCCAAGTCAATTCTAAGCAAAAGAACACAGTGGAGGCATCACGCTACCAGACTTTAGCTGCTACAAGGCTACAGTAATCAAAACAGCATGGTACTGGTACCAAAACAGAGATATAGACCAATGGAACAGAACAGAGGCATCGGAGGCAACACAACACATCTACAACCATATTATCTTTGATAAACCAGACAAAACAGGCAATGGGGAAAGGATTCCTATTTAATAAATGGTGTTGGGAAAACTGGCTAGCCATGTGCAGAAAGCAGAAACTGGACCCCTTCCTGACACCTTACACTAAAATTAACTCCAGATGGATTAAAGACTTAAACGTAAGACCTGACACCATAAAAACCCTAGAAGAAAATCTAGGCAAAACCATTCAGGACATAGGAGTAGGCAAGGACTTCATGAACAAAACACCAAAAGCATTGGCAACAAAAAGCCAAAATAGACAAATGGGACCTAATCAAACTCCACAGCTTCTGCACGGCAAAAGAAACAGTCACTAGAGTGAATCGGCAACCATCAGAATGGGAAAAATCTTTGCAGTTTACATCTGACAAAGGGTTGATATCCAGAATTTACAAAGAACTCAAACAGATTTACAGGAAAATAAACAAGCCCATTCAAAATGGGCAAAGGATATGAACAGAAACTTTACAAAAGAAGACATACATGAGGCCAACAAACATATGAAAAGTGCTCATCGTCATTGGTCATTAGAGAGATGCAAATCAAAACCACATTGAGATACCATCTCACGCCAGTTAGAATGGCGATCATTAAAAATCTGAGACAGCAGATGCTGGAGAGGATGTGGAGAAATAGGAACACTCTTACACTGTTGGTGGAGTGTAAATTAGTTCAACCATTGTGGAAGACAGTGTGGCGATTCCTCAGGGACCTAGAAATAGAAATTCCATTTGACCCAGCAATCCCATTACTGGGTATCTATCCAAAGGACTATAAATCGTTTCTACTATAAGGACACATGCACACGAATGTTCATTGCAGCACTGTTTACAATAGCAAAGACCTGGAACCAACCCAAATGCCCAACGATGATAGACTGGACTGGGAAAATGGCACATATACACCATGGAATATTATGCAGCAATCAAAATGATGAGTTTGTGTCCTTTGTAGGACATGGATGAATCTGGAGAACATCATTCTCAGCAAACTGACACAAGAACAGAAAAGAAATACCACATATACTCACTCATAGGTGGGTGAGAAAATAAGAACACATGGACACAGAGAGGCGGGTCTACTACACTGGGGACTGTTGGGGGAATGGGGAGGGACAGCGGGGGGGGGATAGCCTGGGGATGAATACCAAGTGGGTGAGGGGAGGAAAGCAGCAAAGCACACTGCCATGTGTGTACCTATGCAACTATCTTGATCGTTCTGCACATGTACCCCCAAACCTATAATGCAATAAAAATTAAAAAAAAAAAAGAACATCAGGGAGACTCTGCCAGCGCTGCCACTCACCCAAGCAATCTAAGCACTTTGAAAGGCCGAGGTGGGCGGGTTTCCTGAGGTCACGAGTTCGAGGTCAGCTGGTGCTTTCCAGTGAAACCCACGTCACATAATAAAAGAGAAAAAAATAGTTAATCAGACTGATGAGTGTGTGCAATTGAAACAAAACGAGGTTCCCAAAGACTGCACCCCAGATCTGCTTTCCTTTATGACGTGCATTTTTTCTTTTGTCACCAAGGCTGAAGTGTAACAGTGAGATCTTTGCTTATTGCAACAGCTGCCTTTAAATTCAAGTGATTGTCATCCCAATGCTGTTTAAGTAGCTGGGGTTGCATTTTGCCACACAACCAGGTCCAACTAACTTTCTATTTTTATTTTTCTGTACCGCCAAGTCAATTCTAAGCAAAAGAACACAGTGGAGGCATCACGCTACCAGACTTTAGCTGCTACAAGGCTACAGTAATCAAAACAGCATGGTACTGGTACCAAAACAGATATGAATGGAACAGAACAGAGGCATTAGGCAACACATCTACAACCATATTATCTTTGATAAACCAGACAAAACAGGCAATGGGAGTTCCTATTTAATAAATGGTGTTGGGAAAACTGGCTAGCCATGTGAAAGCAGAAACTGGACCCTTCTGACACCTTACACTAAAATTAACTCCAGATGGATTAAAGACTTAAACTTAAGACCTGACACCAAAAACCCTGAAGAAAATCTGGAAACCATTCAGGACATAGGGTGCAAGGACTGAACAAAACACCAAAGCATTGAAACAAAAGCCAAAATAGACAAATGGGACTAATCAAACTCCACAGCTTCTGCGGCAAAAGAAACAGTCACTAGAGTGAATGGCAACATCAGAATGGGAAAAATCTTTGCAGTTTACACATCTGACAAAGGTTGATATCCAGAATTTACAAGAACTCAAACAGATTTACAGGAAAAAAACAAACAACATTCAAAATGGGTAAAGGATATGAACAGAAACTTTAAAAGAAGACATGAGGCCAACAAACAAAAATTTCGTCATTGGTCATTAGAGATGCAAATCAAAACCACATTGAGATACCATCTCACGCCAGTTAGAATGGCGATCATTAAAAATCTGGAGACAGCAGATGCTGGAGGATGTGGAATAGGAACACTACACTGTTGGTGGGGTGTAAATTAGTTCAACCATTGTGGAAGACAGTGTGATTCCTCAGGACCTAGAAATAGAAATTCATTTGACCCAGCAATCCCATTCTGGTATCTATCAAAGACTATAAATCGTTCTATAAGGACATGCACACGAATGTTCATTGCAGCACTGTTTACAATAGGCGAACCAACCCAAATGCCCAGTGATAGACTGGACTGGAAAATTTGCACATATACACCAGATTATGCAGCAATCTGATGAGTTTGTCCTTTGAGGACATGGATGAATCTGAGAACATCATTCTCAGCAAACTGACACAAGAACAGGAAATACCGCATATACTCACTCATGTGGGTGAAAAATAGGAATGGACACAGAGCTCAATATACACTGGGGACTGTTTTTACAGCACTGATAGCCTGGATGAATACCAATGTGAGGGGAGAAAGCAGCCACACTGCCATGTGTGTACCTATGCAACTATCTTGACGTTCTGCACGTAAAACCTGTATAAAATTAAAAAAAAAAAAAGAGAGACTCTGCGGCGCTGCCACTCACAAACAATCTAAGCACTTTGAAAGGCCGAGGTGGGCGGGTTTCCTGAGGTCACGAGTTTGAGGACAGCCTGTTCTTTCCGGTGAAAACCCACCTCATATAATAAAAGAAAGAAAAAAAAAGAAAGGTAATCAGACTGATGATTGTGTGCAATTGAAACAAAACGAGGTTCCTGGAGACTACACCCCAAGAAGGGCCTTTGTTTATTACGTGCATTTTCCCTCTTGTCACCAAGGCTGGAGTGCAACAGTGTGATCTTTGCTTATTGCCACACCTTCCTTTTAGGTTGAAGTGATTGTCATCCCAATGCTCTTCAAGTAGCTGGGGTTGCAGGTGTCCCCAGCAACAGCTTCAGCTAACTTTCTATTTATCTTTATTTGATTTCCGCAAAGCCATCACAACGGAGAAATAAAATACGAACAGCTGAATACCTGAGCGTGTCATTTTTACGCTACGACCACACGGCCTTCTGTGTAGCGTCCCAATTTTAGTGTGGGTGCTGCTGAAGTGAACACATGCCAAGAACAGCTCAGCCGTTTTATGTTTTTCTGTTCATTTGTTTCTTATTGGGAGCGGGCTACACTGTGTCTGTGGCGGCGAGTCTCAAACCTGTGATCTCACGATCCGCCTTACCGGGCATTCTTTTGTGCTGGGACTACAGGCTTGAGCCGTGAAGCCACACCCAAATTGGCTTTTTGTTTTAAAGACGCGGTTTCACCGTTTTGGTCGGGCGGGTATCGAAAGGGCAACTTCTCGTGATTTGCCCGCCTTGATTTCTGAGGCGACTGAATGACAGGTTGCCGTGAGCCACTGTGCCGGCCTGTTATAATGTACTGTTAAATAAAAAATTAGAGAGACAATGCTAGACGCTGTCACTCACGCATGCAATCTAAGCACTTTGAAAGCCGAGGTGGGCGGGTTTCCTAAGGTCTCGAGTTGGAGGTCAGCCGGTTTATTCCAGTGAAAACACACCTTACATAATAAAAAAGAGAAAAAAACAGAAAATTAATCAGACTGATAAGTGTGTGCAATTGAAACAAAACGAGGTTCTGAGAGACTCTACCCCCAGAAAGCCTTTCATTATTACGTGCAGTTTTTTTCTTGTCACCAAGGCTGGAGTGCAACAGTGCGATCTTTGCTTATTGCAACACCTGCCTTTTAAATTCAAGTGATTGTCATCCCAATGCCCTTCAAGTAGCTGGGGATGCAGGTGTCAACACCAACAGCTCCAGCTAACTTTCTATTTTTATTGTTCTGTACTTTCAATCTATCTTTGTTTGATTTCCACAAAGCAGTCCATACGTAGAAATAAAATGCGAAAAGCTGCACACCTGTGGTGTCATTTTTACACTACGACCATGCCAGCCTTCTGTGTAGCGTCCCAATTTTAGTGTACATGCTGCCGAAACGAGCACATGCTAAGCCCAACTCATCTTTTTAATGTTTTTCTGTTCATTTGTTTTTTATTGGGAGCGGGCTACGCTGTGTCCTTCGAGGACAGTCTCGAACCTGTGAACTCACGATCTGCCTGCCTCGGCATTCTTTTGTGCTGGGACTACAGACTTGAGCCGTGGAGCATAACCCAAATTGTCTTTTTTGTTTTAAAGACTCGGTTTCACCATTTTGGTCGGGCGGGTCTTGAAAGCGCACCTTTTCGTGATCCGCCCGCCTTGATTTTTGAGGCGACTGAATGACCGGCTGCCGTGAGCCACCATGCTGGGCTGTTATAATGTCTTGTTAAGAAACATCAGAGAGACTCTGCCGGCCCTGCCACTTACCCAAGCGATCTAAGAACTTTGAAATGCCGAAGTGGGCATGTTTCCTGAGATCGCCAGTTCGAGGTCAGCCGGTGCATTCAGGTGAAACCCACGTCACATAACGAAAGAGAGAAAAAATGGTAATCAGACTGATGAGTGTGTGCAATTGAAACAAAACGAGGTTCTCGGAGACTCCACCTTCAGGATCGCCTTTTTTTACGTGCAGTTTCTTTCTTGTCACCAAGGCTGGAGTGCAGCAGTGCAATCTTTGCTTATTGCAACACCTGCCTTTTAAATTCAAGTGATTGTCATCCGAATGCCATTCAAGTAGCGGTGGTTGCATTTCTCCACACCACCAGGTCCAGCTAATTTTCTATTTTTATTTTTCTGTACTTCAATCTATCTTTCTTTGATTTCCACAAAGCAGTAAATATGTAGAAATAAAATACGAAACGCTGCACACCTGTGGTGTCATTTTTACGCTACAACCATGCCGGCCTTCTGTGTAGCGTCCCAATTTTAGTGTAGTTGCTGCCAAAGCCAGCATATGCCAAGGTTAGCTCAGTTTTACTATGTTTTTCTATGTTTTTTTCTTTTTTTTTGCTTTTATATGGAGTGTGCTACGCTGTGTCCTTCAAGGTCAGTCTCGAACCTGTGACCTCAGAATCCGCCTGCCTCAGCATTCTGTTGTGCTGGGACTACAGGCTTGAACCGGGAGCCAAACCCAAACTTTTGTTTTAAAGACACGGTTTCACCATTTTGGTCGGGCGGTCTCGAAGCACAACTTCGTGATCCGCCCGCCTAGATTTTTGAGGCGACTGAATGACAGGGTTCTGTGAGCCACTGTGCCAGGCTGTTATAATATTTTGTTAAAAAAAGATTAATAATGATCAGCCATTATTAATACCCATTAAAAGCAATATTCCTGTTCTCTCTCCCTCTTTTTCTTCCTCTCTTTTCCAAAAAAAAAAAAAGATCATATAGACTCTGCCGGGCACTTTCACTCACGCAAGAAATCCAAGCACTTTGAAAGGCCGAGGTGGGCGTGTTTCCTGAGGTCACTAGTTCGAGGTCAGAATGTGCATTTCGGTGAAAACCCACCTCACATAATAAAAGAGAAAAACAAAGGTAATCAGACTGATGAGTGTGTGCAATTGAAATAAATCGAGATTCCCAGAGACTCCAATCCCAGAACCGCCTTTCTTTATTACGTGCAGTCTCCCTCTTCTCTCCAAGGCTGGAGTGAAACAGTGCAAACTTTGTTTATTGCAACACCTGTTTTTTAAGTTCAAGTGATTGTCATCTCAATGCCGTTCATGTAGCTGGGTTTGTAGTTGTCCACACCAACAGGTCCAGCTAACTTTCTATTTTTATTTTTCTGTACCTCCATTCTATACTTATTTTATTTCCACAAAGAAGTTAATACATAGAAATAAAATATGAAAAGCTGCACATTTGTGGTGTCATTTTTATGCTATGACCATGCCGGCCTTCTGTGTAGTGTCCCAATTTTAGTGTAGGTGCTGCCGAAGTGATCACATGCCAAGCCCAACTCAGCTTTTTTTGTTTTTCTGTTTTGTTTTTGTTTTTGTTTTTGTTTTTGTTTTTGTTTTTGTTTTTGTTTTTTTTATAGTGAGCGGGCTATGCTGTGTCCTTCGAGGCCAGTCTTGAACCTGTGAACTCACGATCTGCCTGCCTCAGCATTCGTTTGTGCTGGGACTACCGGCTTGTGCTGCAGAGCCCAATGCAAATTGTCTTTCTGTTTTATTTATTTATTTATTTATTTATTTATTTTATTTTATTTTTGAGATGGAGTTTCACTCTTGTTACCCAGGCTGGAGTGCAATGGCACGATCTCGGCTCACCGCAACCTCCGCCTCCTGGGTTCAGGCAATTCTCCTACCTCAGCCTCCTGAGTAGCTGGGATTACAGGCACACGCCACCATGCCCAGCTGATTTTTTGTATTTTTAGTAGAGACGGGGTTTCACCATGTTGACCAGGATGGTCTCGATCTGTTGACCTCGTGATCCACCCACCTCGGCCTCCCAAAGTGCTGGGATTACAGGCTTGAGCCACCGCGCCCGGACCTGTCTTTCTGTTTTAAAGATGCGGTTTCACCATTTTGGTCAGGCGGGTCTTGAAAGCGCAACTTCTGGTGATCCGCCCGCCTTGATTTTTGAGGCGACTGAATGACAGGCTGCCTTGAGCCACCGTGCTGGGCTGTAATAATGTATTGTTAAAAAACATCAGGGAGACTCTGCCGGCGCTGCCACTCACCCAAGCAATCTAAGCACTTTGAAAGGCTGAGGTGGGCGGGTTTCCTGAGGTCACGAGTTCGAGGTCAGCTGGTGCATTCCAGTGAAACCCACGTCACATAATAAAAGAGAAAAAAATAGTTAATCAGACTGATGAGTGTGTGCAATTGAAACAAAACGAGGTTCCCAAAGACTCCACCCCAGATCTGCTTTCCTTTATGACGTGCCTTTTTTCTTTTGTCACCAAGGCTGAAGTGTAACAGTGAGATCTTTGCTTATTGCAACACCTGCCTTTAAGTTCAAGTGATTGTCATCCCAATGCTGTTCAAGTAGCTGGGGTTGCATTTTGCCACACAACCAGGTCCAACTAACTTTCTATTTTTATTTTTCTGTACCTCCAATCTATCTTTGATTTCCACAAAGCAGTAAATACATAGAAATAAAATACGAAAATCTGTACACCTGTGGTGTCATTCTTAAACTACGACCACGCCGGCCTTCTGTGTAGCATCCGAATTTTAGTGTAGGTGCTGCCGAAGCGTGCACATGCCAAGCCCAGCTCAGCTTTTTATGTTTTTTATTTGTTTGTTTTTTATATAGAGTAGGCTATGCTGTTTCTTTTGAAGCTACTCTCGAACCTGTGATTTCAGGGTCCGCCTGCCTCAGCATTCTTTTGAGCTGAGACTACAGGCTTGAACTGCTGAGCCAAACCTAAACTGTCTTTTTGTTTTAAAGATGTGGTTTCACCATTTTGGTCGAGCAGATCTCGAAAGCGCAACTTCTGGTGATCCGCCTGCCTTGATTTCTGAGGCGACTGAATGACAGGCTGCCATGAGCCACCGTGCTGGGCTGTAATAATTTATGGATAAATAAGAAATCAGAGAGACTCTGTCGGGTGCTGCCACTCACGCAAGGAATCTAAGCACTTTGAATGGCGGAGGTGGGTGGGTTTCCCTAGGTCACGAGTTCGAGTTCAGCCTGTTCATTCCGGTGAAAACACACCTCACATAATAAAAGAGAGAAAAAAATAGGTAATCAGACTGATGAGTGTGTGCAATTCAAACAAAACATGGTTCCCGGAGACTCCACCCCCAGAAACGCCTTTCTTTTTTACGTGCAGTTTCCCTCTTGTCACCAAGGCTGGAGTGCAACAGTGTGATCTTTGCTTATTGCAACACCTGCCTTTTAGGTTCAAGTGTTTGTCATCCCAATGCCGCTCAATTAGCTCGGGTCACAGGTTTCCACACCAACAGCTCCAGCTAACTTTCTATTTTTATTATTCTGTACCTTCAATCTATCTTTATTTGATTTCTGCAAAGCAGTCACAATGGAGAAATAAAATACAAAAAGCTGCAAACCTGGTCATGTCATTTTTACGCTACGACCATGCTGGTTTTCTGTGTAGCGCCCCAATTTTAGTGTAGGTGGTGCTGAAGCGAGCACATGCCAAGCTCAACTCAGATTTCTTATGTTTTTCTTTCTTTCTTTCTTTCTTTCTTTTTATAGGGAGCAGGCTACGCTGTGTTCTTCGAGGCCAGTCTCGAATCTGTGACCTCACAATCTGCCTGCCTCGGCATTCTTTTGTGCTGGGACTACAGGCTTTAGCCACAGAGCCCAACCCAAATTGTCTTTTTTTTTTTTAATTTTTATTGCATTATAGGTTTGGGGGTACATGTGCAGAACGAGCAAGATAGTTGCATAGGTACACACATGGCAGTGTGCTTTGCTGCTTTCCTCCCCTTCAACCACACTTGGTATTCATCCCCAGGCTATCCCCCCCAGCACCCACCTGCTGTCCCTCCCCCATTCCCCCCAACAGTCCCCAGTGTATAGTAGACCGCCTCTCTGTGTCCATGTGTTCTCATTTTTCTCACCCACCTATGAGTGAGTATATGCGGTATTTCTTTTTCTGTTCTTGTGTCAGTTTGCTGAGAATGATGTTCTCCAGATTCATCCATGTCCCTACAAAGGACACAAACTCATCATTTTTGATTGTTGCATAATATTCCATGGTGTTTATGTGCCACATTTTCCCAGTCCAGTCTATCATCGTTGGGCATTTGGGTTGGTTCCAGGTCTTTGCTATTGTAAACAGTGCTGCAATGAACATTCGTGTGCATGTGTCCTTATAGTAGAATGATTTATAGTCCATATACCAACCCAGCATTTATTGCTGGATCAAATGGAATTTCTATTTCTAGGTCCCTGAGGAATCGCCACACTGTCTTCCACAATGGTTGAACTAATTTACACTCCCACCAACAGTGTAAGAGTGTTGCTATTTCTCCACATCCTCTCCAGCATCTGCTGTCTCCAGATTTTTTAATGATCGCCATTCTAACTGGTGTGAGATGGTATCTCAATGTGGTTTTGATTTGCATCTCTCTAATGACCAATGACGATGAGCATTTTTTCATATGTTTATTGGCCTCATGTATGTCTTCTTTTGTAAAGTTTCTGTTCATTTCCTTTGCCCATTTTTGAATGGGCTTGTTTGTTTTAAAGATGCGGTTTCACCATTTTGGTCGGGCGGGTCTTGAAAGAGCAACTTCTGGTGATTTTTGAGGCTACTGAATGACAGGCTGCAGTGAGCCACCGTGCCAGGCTGTTATAATGTATTGTTAAAAAAAAATGAGACTGCCGGCGCTGCCACTCACCCAAGAATTCTAAGCACTTTGAAAGGCCGAGGTGGGCGTGTTTCCTGATGTCACGAGTTCAAGGTCAGCCGGTGCATTCCGGTGAAACCCAAGTCACATAATAAAAGAGAAAAAAAAGGTAATCAGATTGATGAGTGTGTGCAATTGAAACAAAACGAGGTTCCCAAATACTCCACCCCTAGATCCGCTTTTTTTTATGACGTGCAGTTTTTCTTTTGTCACCAAGGCTGAAGTGCAACAGTGAGATCTTTGCTTATTGCAACACCTGTTTTTAATTTCAAGTGATTGTCATCCCAATGCTTTTCAAGTAGCTGGGGTTGCATTTCGCCACAACACCAGGTCCAGCTAACTTTCTATTTTTGTTTTTCTGTACCTCCAATCTATGTTTATTTGATTTCCACAAAGCAGTCAATACGTAGAAATAAAATACGGAAAGCTGCACACCTGTGGTGTCATTTTTATGCTTCGACCACACCGCCTTTTGTGTAGTGTCCCAATTTTAGTGTAGGTGCTGCTGAAGTGAGCACATTGCCAAGCTTAGCTCAGCTTTATTATGTTTTTCTGTTTTTATTTATTTATTTATTTATTTATAGGGAGCGGGCTACACTTTGTCCTTCAAGGCCAGTCTCGAACCTGTGACCTCAGGGTCTGCCTGCCTCAGGATTCTTTTCTGCTGGGACTACAGGCTGGAACCACGGAGCCAAACCTGTCTTTTATTTTTAAGGACGCGGTTTCACCATTTTGTTCGGGCGGGTCTCAAAAGCGCAACTTGTCGTGATCTGCCCGCCTTGATTTTTGAGGCGATTGAATGACAGGCTGCCGTGAGCCACCAGGCCGGGCTGTCATAATGTATTGTTTAAAAAGATCAGAGAGACTCTGCGGGCGCTGCCACTCACCCAATCAATCTAAGCACTTTGAAAGGTCGAGGTGGGCGTGTTTCCTGATGTCACGAGTTCAAGGTCAGCCTGTGCATTCCGGTTAAAACCCACCTCACATAATAAAAGAGAAAAAAAAGAAAGGTAACCAGACTGATGAGTGTGTGAAATTGAAACAAAACGAGGTTCCCAAAGACTCCACCCCCAGAACTGATTTTCTTTATTTCGTGCAGTTTTCCTCTTGTCACAAAGGCTGAAGTGCAACAGTGCGATCTTTGCTTATTGCAACACCTGCCTTTTAAGTTCAAGTGATTGTCATCCCAATGCCGTTTAAGTAGCTGGGGTTGCATTTCTCCACACCAACAGCTCCAGCTAACTTTCTATTTTTATTGTTCTGTACCTTCAATCTATCTTTGTTTGATTTCCGCAAAGCAGTCACAATGGAGAAATAAAATATGAAAAGCTGCAAACCTGAGCGTGTCATTATTACGCTACGACCATGCCGGACTTCTGTGTAGCGTCCCAATTTTAGTGTAGGTGCTGTTGAAGTGAGAACATGCCAAGCCCAGCTCAGCTTTTCTATTTTTATTTATTTATTTATTTATTTTTATAAAGAGTGGGCTACGCTGTTTCTTTCGAGGCCAGTCTCGAACCTGTGACCTAAGGGTCCACCTGCCTCAGCATTGTTTTGTTCTGCGACTACAGGCTTGAGCCCCTGAGCCAAACCCAAATTGTCTTTTTGTTTTAAAGATGCGGTTTCACCATCTTTGTCGGTCGGGTCTCAAAAGCGCAACTTCTGGTGATCTGCCCGCTGTGATTTTTGAGGCGACTGAATGACAAGCTGCGGTGAGCCATTGTGCAGGGCTGTTATAATGTATTGTTAAAAAAATCAGAGACTCTGCCTGCGCTGACACTCACCTAATAAATCTAAGCACTTTCAAAGGCCGAGGTGGGCCCATTTCGTGAGGTCAGGAGTTCCAGGTCAGCCGGTGCATTCTGGTGAAACCCAAGTCACATAATAAAAGGGAAAAAGAAAGTTAATCAGAGTGATGAGTGTGTGCAATTGAAACAAAACGAGGTTCCCAAATATTCCACCCCCAGAACCACTTTTCTTTATGATGTGCAGTTTTTCTCTTTTTACCCAGGCTGAAGTGCAACAGTGCGAACTTTGCTTATGTCAACACCTGCTTTTTAAGTTCAAGTGATTGTCATCCCAATGCCATTCAAGTAGCTGGGGTTGCATTTCTCCACACCACCAGGTCCAGCTAACTTTCTATTTTTATTTTTCTGTACCTTCAATCATCTTTATTTGATTTCCACAAAGCAGTCACAATGGAGAAATAAAATATGAAAAGCTCCACACCTGTGGTGTCATTTTTATGCTACAACCATGCCAGCCTTCTGTGTAGCATCCCAGTTTTAATGTAGGTTCTGCCGAAGCGAGCACACACCAAGCCCAGCTCAGCTTTTTATGTTTTTCTGTTTTGTTTGTTTGTTTGTTTGTTTTTTATAGGGAGCGTGCTATGCTGTGTCTTTCGAGGCCAGTCTCGAACCTGTGACCTAACGATCTGCCTGCCTCAGCATTTTTTTGCTGGGACTACAGGCTTGAACCATGGAGCTAATCCCAAATGGTCTTTTTGTTTTAAAGATGCGGTTTTACCATTTTGGTCGGGCGTGTCTCGAAAGCGCAACTTCTCGTGATCCGCCTGCCTTGATTTTTGAGGCAACTGAATGATAGGCTGCTGTGAGCCACTGTGCAGGGCTGTTATATTATATTGTTGAAAAAATCAGAAAGACTCTGCTGGGAGCTGCCACTCACGAAAGCAATCTAAGCACTTTGAGAGGCCGAGTATGGTGGATTTTCTGAGGTCAAGATTTCGAGGTCAGCCTCTGCATTCTGATAAAAACCCACCTCACATAATAAAACAGGAAAAAAAGCCAGGTAATCAGACAATGACTGTGTGCAATTGAAACAAAACGGGGTTCCCAGAGACTTTACCCCAGTACCGACTTTCTTTATTACGTGCAGTTTTTCTCTTGTCACCAAGGCTGGAGTGCAACAGTGCAATCTTTGCTTATTGCAACACCTGTTTTTTAAGTTCAAGTGATTGTCATCCCAATGCCGTTCAAATAGCTGGGGTTGCAGGTGTCCACAGCAACAGGTCAAGCTAACTTTCTATTTTTATTTTTCTGTACCTCCATTCTGTCCTTATTTTATTTCCACAAAACAGTCCATACGTAAAAATAAAATACAAAAAGCTGTAAACCTGTGTGTGTTATTTTTACGCTATGAACACACCGGCCTTCTGTGTAACGTCCCGATTTTTGTGTTGGTGCTGCCGAAGCCCAGCTCAGCTTTTTATGTTTTTCTGTATTTTTTTTTTTTTGGAGTGGGCTACGCTGCGTCCTTCGAGGCCAGTCTTGACCCTGTGATCTCACGATTCGCCCATGTCAGCATTCTAAGTGCTGTCTTTACAGGCCTGAGGCTTTTGGCCCAACCCAAACTGTGTTTTTATTTTAAAGATGGTGTTTCAGCCTGTTAGTCATGCCAATTTGGGACCTGACAGTTCTCGTAATTTGCCCACCACCTCTGTCTTTGAGGAGCCTGGGTTCCAGGCTGCTATGAGCCACCGTGCCTGGCCTTTCAATTTTATTGTTAAAAGGAAATTGGGGAGACTGTGCCGGGTGCTGCCACTCATGCCAGCAATCAGCATTTTTGGAGGCCGAGGTGGGTGGGTTTTCTGAGGTCACGAGTTCAAGGTCAGCCTGAGATTTCTGGTGAAAACCAACCTCACATAAAAAAGAAAAACAGGAAAAAAAAGAAAAGTAATCAGACTGATGAGTGTGTGCAATTGAAACAAAACGAGGTGCCGGGAGACTCCACACCCAGACTTGCCATTTTTTTATTATGTATTGTTTTCCTCTTTTCACCCATGCTGGAGTGCAACAGTGTGATCTTTGCTTATTGCAACACCTGCCTTTTGGGTTCAAGCAATTGTCCTCCCAATGCCCTTCAAGTAGCTGGGGTTGTAGGTGTCCACACCACCAGGTCCAGCTAACTTTCTATTTTTATTTTGTACCTCCAATCTATTTTTATTTGATTTCCACAAAGCAGTCACAACGGAGAAATAAAATATGAAAAGCTCCACACCTGTGGTGTCATTTTTATGCTACAACCATGCCAGCCTTCTGTGTAGTGTCCCAATTTTAGTGTAGGTGCTGCTGAAGTGAGCACATGCCAAGCCCAGCTCAGCTTTTTATGTTTTTCTGTTTTGTTTGTTTGTTTTTATAGGGAGCGTGCTATGCTGTGTCTTTCGAGGCCAGTCTCGAACCTGTGACCTCAGGGTCCGCCTGCCTCAGCATTTTTTTGCTGGGACTACAGGCTTGAACCATGGAGCTAATCCCAAATGGTCTTTTGTTTTAAAGATGCGGTTTCACCATTTTGGTCGGGCGTGTCTCGAAAGCGCAACTTCTGGTGATCCGCCTGCCTTGATTTCTGAGGCGACTGAATGACAGGCTGCCGTGAGCCACCGTGCCTGGCCTTTCAATTTTATTGTTTAAAAGGAAATTGGGAGACTGTGCCGGTGCTGCCACTCATGCCAGCAATCAGCATTTTTGGAGGCCGAGGTGGGTGGGTTTTCTGAGGTCACGAGTTCGAGGTCAGCCTCTGCATTCTGATAAAACCCACCTCACATAATAAAACAGGAAAAAAAGCCAGGTAATCAGACAATGACTGTGTGCAATTGAAACAAAACGGGGTTCCCAGAGACTTTACCCCAGTACCGACTTTCTTTATTACGTGCAGTTTCCCTCTTGTCACCAAGGCTGGAGTGCAACAGTGCGATCTTTGCTTATTGCAACACCTGCCTTTTGGGTTCAAGCAATTGTCCTCCCAATGCCCTTCAAGTAGCTGGGGTTGCATTTCTCCACACCACCAGGTCCAGCTAACTTTCTATTTTTATTTTTCTGTACCTTCAATCTATCTTTATTTGATTTCCACAAAGCAGTCACAACGGAGAAATAAAATACAAAAGCTGTAAACCTGTGCGTGTTATTTTTACGCTATGAACACACCGGCCTTCTGTGTAGCGTCCCAATTTTAGTGTAGGTGCTGCTGAAGTGAGCACATGCCAAGCCCAGCTCAGCTTTTTATGTTTTCTGTATTTTTTTTTTTTTTTTATGGAGTGGGCTACGCTGCGTCCTTCGAGGCCAGTCTCGAACCTGTGACCTCACGATTTGCCTGCCTCAGCATTCTTTTGTGCTGGGACTACAGGCTTGAGCCACGAGCCCAACCCAAATTGTCTTTTTGTTTTAAAGACAGGCTTTCACCATGTTGGTTGGGTGAATCTCAAACCCGCAACTTTTTGTTATCTGCCCGCCTAGAGCTTTGAGGCACCTGAATGACAGGCTGCCGTGAGCCACCGTGCCTGGCCTTTCAATTTTATTGTTTAAAAGGAAATTGGGAGACTGTGCCGGTGCTGCCACTCATGCCAGCAATCTTAGCACTTTGGGAGGCCGAGGTGGGTGGGTTTTCTGAGGTCACGAGTTCAAGGTCAGCCTGAGATTTCTGGTGAAAACCCACCTCACATAATAAAAGAGAAAAAAAAGGTAATCAGACTGATGAGTGTGTGCAATTGAAACAAAACGGGGTTCCCAGAGACTTTACCCCAGTACCGACTTTCTTTATTACGTGCAGTTTCTCTTGTCACCAAGGCTGGAGTGCAACAGTGCAATCTTTGCTTATTGCAACACCTGCCTTTTAAGTTCAAGTGATTGTCATCCCAATGCCGTTCAAATAGCTGGGGTTGCAGGTGTCCACACCACCAGGTCCAGCTAACTTTCTATTTTTATTTTTCTGTACCTCCAATCTATTTTTATTTGATTTCCACAAAAAGCCACAACAAAGAAAATAAATATGAAATGCTGCACTCCTGTGCATGTCATTTTGCACTGAGACCAACCAGCCTTCTGTGTAACGTCCCGATTTTTGTGTTGGTGCTGCCGAAGCCCAGCTCAGCTTTTTATGTTTTTCTGTTTTTTTTTTTTTTATGGAGTGGGCTACGCTGCGTCCTTCGAGGCCAGTCTCGAACCTGTGACCTAACGATCCGCCTGCCTTGATTTTTGAGGCGACTGAATGATAGGCTGCTGTGAGCCACTGTGCAGGGCTGTTATATTATATTGTTGAAAAAAAAATCAGAAAGACTCTGCTGGGAGCTGCCACTCACAAAAGCATTCTAAGCACTTTGAGAGGCCGAGTATGGTGGATTTTCTGAGGTCAAGATTTCGAGGTCAGCCTCTGCATTCTGATAAAAACCCACCTCACATAATAAAACAGGGAAAAAAAAGCCAGGTAATCAGACAATGACTGTGTGCAATTGAAACAAAACGGGGTTCCCAGAGACTTTACCCCAGTACCGACTTTCTTTATTACGTGCAGTTTTTTTTCTTGTCACCAAGGCTGGAGTGCAACAGTGCAATCTTTGCTTATTGCAACACCTGTTTTTTAAGTTCAAGTGATTGTCATCCCAATGCCGTTCAAATAGCTGGGGTTGCAGGTGTCCACAGCAACAGGTCAAGCTAACTTTCTATTTTTATTTTGTACCTCCAATCTATTTTTATTTGATTTCCACAAAGCAGTCACAATGGAGAAATAAAATACGAAAAGCTGCACACCTGTGGTGTCATTTATACGCTACGACCACGCCAGCCTTCTGTGTAGCATCCCAATTTTAGTGTAGGTGCTGCTGAAGTGAGCACATGCCAAACCCAGCTCAGCTTTTTCATGCTTTTCTGTTTTTTTTTTTTTTTTTTTTTTTTTTTAATAGGAGGTGGGCTACATTGTCTTTTTGAGGCCAGTCTCGAACCTGTGACCTCACGATTCACCCGCCACAGCATTATAAGTGCTGGTATTATAGGCCTGAGCAGCCGAGCCCAACCCAAATTGTTTTCATTTTAAAGACGAGGATTCACCATGTTGTTTGGGTGGGTTTTGAACCTGCAACTTCTCGTGATTCACCCGCCACAGCATTATAAGTGCTGGTATTATAGGCCTGAGCAGCCGAGCCCAACCCAAATTGTTTTCATTTTAAAGACGAGGATTCACCATGTTGTTTGGGTGGGTTTTGAACCTGCAACTTCTCGTGATTCACCCGCCACAGCATTATAAGTGCTGGTATTATAGGCCTGAGCAGCCGAGCCCAACCCAAATTGTTTTCATTTTAAAGACGAGGATTCACCATGTTGTTTGGGTGGGTTTTGAACCTGCAACTTCTCGTGATTCACCCGCCACAGCATTATAAGTGCTGGTATTATAGGCCTGAGCAGCCGAGCCCAACCCAAATTGTTTTCATTTTAAAGACGAGGATTCACCATGTTGTTTGGGTGGGTTTTGAACCTGCAACTTCTCGTGATTCACCCGCCTTAGTCTTCTAGGCACCTGGATGAAAGGCTGCCGTGAGCCACCATGCCCGGCCAGCCGACTTTATTGTTATAAAAGAAATCAGGAGGGAGGTTCCAAGATGGTGCCATAGAAACAACTCAGGACTGCAGCTCTCAGTGAAGGTGCAGAGGGTGAGTCCTAGCTGCATTTTCAGACGGAGTTTTGTTGCCCACAGAACTGGCAAATTCCCAGGTGTAGGAGAGACACAAAAGAGCAGCACAGCTCGCTTGTGTAGCTGTTTTGGCAGGTGCCACACTGTGGTGCAGCAGCAGCCCACACAAAGCTCACTGGTCTGGGTGCCCTGTTAAACCAGCAAGCTGAGTTTTGGGAAAGCACATTGACATGTCCATTTGGTTGAATGGGAGTTGGATGGTAAGCCAGACCAGGAGATTCCTGGGAAGAGTGATTTGTGCCAGTGCAGTGGACCACTGCAGGAGAGATCGCACAGATCCCAGTGTCCAATCAGCAGGTGACTGGGGCACCTGTGAAAGAGTCAACCATTCAATTTGGAAAGAAATAGAGAGAGAGAAGGGACTCTGAGGCAGGGAGCCATGTGATTGGGCTCAGTGGGTCCCACCCTCACAGGGACAAGCAGCACAATTGAGGCACTCAGGGTTAAGAGTTTTGCTGTTTCCACATCCTCTCCAGCATCTGCTGTCTCCAGATTTTTAATGATCGCCATTCTAACTGGTGTGAGATGATATCTCAATGTGGTTTTGATTTGCATCTCTCTAATGACCAATGATGATGAGCACTTTTCATATGTTTGTTGGCCTCATGTATGTCTTCTTTTGTAAAGTTTCTGTTCATATCCTTTGCCCATTTTGAATGGGCTTGTTTGTTATTTTTTCTGTAAATCTGTTTGAGTTCTTTGTAAATTCTGGATATCAGCCCTTTGTCAGATGTGTAAACTGCAAAGATTTTTCCCATTCTGATGGTTGCCGATTCACTCTAGTGACTGTTTCTTTTGCCGTGCAGAAGCTGTGGAGTTTGATTAGGTCCCATTTGTCTATTTTGGCTTTTGTTGCCAATGCTTTTGGTGTTTTGTTCATGAAGTCCTTGCCTACTCCTATGTCCTGAATGGTTTTGCCTAGATTTTCTTCTAGGGTTTTTATGGTGTCAGGTCTTACGTTTAAGTCTTTAATCCATCTGGAGTTAATTTTAGTGTAAGGTGTCAGAAAGGGGTCCAGTTTCTGCTTTCTGCACATGGCTAGCCAGTTTTCCCAACACCATTTATTAAATAGGAATCCTTTCCCCATTGCCTGTTTTGTCTGGTTTATCAAAGATAATATGGTTGTAGATATGTTGTGTTGCCTCCGATGCTTCTGTTCTGTTCCATTGGTCTATATCTCTGTTTTGGTACCAGTACCATGCTGTTTTGATTACTGTAGCCTTGTAGTATAGTTTGAAGTCTGGTAGCGTGATGCCTCCGCTGTGTTCTTTTGCTTAGAATTGACTTGGCTATGTGGGCTCTTTTTGGTTCCATATGAAATTCATGGTGGTTTTCCAGTTCTGTGAAGAAATTCAATGGTAGTTTGATGGGGATAGCATTGTGTAAATTACTTTGGGCAGTATAGCCATTTTCACAATATTGATTCTTCCTAACCACGAACATGGAATGTTTCTCCATCTGTTTGTGTCCTCTCTTATTTCGTTGAGCAGTTGTTTGTAGTTTTCCTTAAAGAGGTCCCTTCCTTGAGTTGTATTCCTAGGTATTTTATTTTCTTTGTAGCAATTGTGAATGGCAGTTCGTTCTTAATTTGGTTCTCTTTAAGTCTGTTATTGGTGTATAGGAATGCTTGTGATTTTTGAACATTGATTTTATATCCTGAGACTTTGCTGAAGTTGCTTATCAGTTGCAGGAGCTTTTGGGCTGAGGTGATGGGGTCTTCTAGGTATACTATCATGTCGTCTGCAAATAGAGACAATTTGGCTTCCACCTTTCCTATTTGAATACCCTTTATTTCTTTTCTTGCCTGATTGCTCTGGCTAGAACTTCCAGTACTATGTTGAATAGAAGTGGTGAGAGAGGGCATCCTTGTCTAGTGCCGGATTTCAAAGGGAATGCTTTCAGTTTTTGCCCATTAAGTATGATATTGGCTGTTGGTTTGTCATAAATAGCTTTTATTACTTTGAGATATGTTCCATCAATACCAAGTTTATTGAGGGTTTTTAGCATAAAGGGCTGTTGAATTTTGTCAAATGCCTTCTCTCGTCAATTGAGATAATCATGTGGTTTTGTTTTGCTTCTGTTTATGTGGTGAATTACATTTATAGACTTGCGTATGTTGAACCAGCCTTGCAGTCCCAGGATGAATCCTACTTGATCATGATGGATAAGCTTTTTAATGTGCTGTTGCAATCGGTTTGCCAGTATTTTATTGAAGATTTTTGCATCTATGTTCATCATGGATATTGGCCTGAAGTTTTCTTTTCTTGTTGAGTCTCTGCCAGGTTTTGGTATCAGGATGATGTTGGTCTCATAAAATGATTTGGGAAGGGTTCCCTCTTTTTGGATTATTTGGAATAGTTTCAGAAGGAATGGTACCAGATCCTCTTTGTGTGTCTGGTAGAATTCAGCTGTGAACCCATCTGGACCTGGGCTTTTTGTGTGGTAGGCTCTTAATTGCTGCCTCAACTTGACCTTGTTATTGGTCTATTCATAGTTTTGGCTTCCTCCTGGTTTAGGCTTGGGAGGACACAGGCGTCCAGGAATTTATCCATTTCTTCCTGATTTACTAGTTTGTGTGCATAGAGTTGTTTGTAGTATTCTCTGATGATGGTTTGAATTTCTGTGGAATCTGTGGTGATTTCCCTTTATCGTTTTTATTGCATCTATTTGGTTGTTCTCTCTTTTCTTTTTATCAGTCTGGCTAGTGGTCTGTCTATTTGTTGATCTTTTCAAAACCAGCTCTTAGATTTATTGATTTTTGAAGGGTTTTCTTGTCTCTATCTCCTTCAGTTCTGCTCTGATCTTAGTTATTTCTTGTCTTGCTAGGTTTTGAGCTTTTTGATCTTGCTCCTCTAGCTCTTTCAATTTTGATGATAGGGTGTCAATTTTGGATCTCTCCACTCTTCTCATGTGGGCACTTATTGCTATATATTTTCCTCTACAGACTGCTTTAAATGTGTCCCAGAGATTCTGGTACGTTGTGTCTTCATTCTCGTTGGTTTCAAAGAACTTCTTTATTTCTGCCTTCATTTCATTGTTTATCAATCAACATTCAAGAGCCAGTTGTTCAGTTTCCATGAAGCTGTGCGGTTCTGAGTTATTTTCTGAATTCTGAGTTCCAACTTGATTGCACTATGGTCTGAGAGACTGTTTGTTATGATTTCCATTGTTTTGCATTTGCTGAGGTGCTTTACTTCCAATTATGTGGTCAATTTTGGAGTAGGTGTGATGTGGTGCTGAGAAGAATGTATATTCTGTGGATTTGGGGTGGAGAGTTCTGTAAATGTCTATCAGGTTTGCTTGTTCCAGGTCTGAGTTCAAGTCCTGGATATCCTTGTTAATTTTCTGTCTGGTTGATCTGTCTGCTATTGACAGTGGAGTGTTAAAGTCTCCCACTATTATTGTGTGGGAGTCTAAGTCCCTTTGTAAGTCATTAGAACTTGCCTTATATATCTGGGTGCTCCTACATTGGGTCCATATATATTTAGAATCGTTAGCTCTTCTTGTTGTATCGATCCTTTTACCATTATGTAATGACCTTCTTTGTCCCTTTTGATCTTTGTTGCTTTAAAGTCTATTTTATCAGAGATGAGAATTGCAACTCCTGCTTTTTTGCTCTCCATTTGCTTGGTAAATCTTCCTCCATCCTTTATTTTGAGCCTTTGTGTATCTTTGCATGTGAGGTGGGTTTCCTGGATACAGCACACTGATGGGTTTTGGTTTTTATCCAATTTGCCAGTCTGTGTCTTTTGATTGGTGCATTTAGCCCATTTACATTCAGGGTTAATATTGTTATGTGTGAATTTGATACTGCCATTTTGATGCTAGCTGGCTGTTTTGCCCGTTGGTTCATGTACATTCTTCTTTTTGTTGATGGTCTTTAGCATTTGGTATGCTTTTAGGATGGCTGGAACTGGTTGTTTCTTTCTATGTGTAGTGCCTCTTTCAGGAGCTCTTGTAAAGCAGGCCTAGTGGTGACAAAATCTCTGAGTACTTGCTTGTTCGTGAAGGATTTTATTTTTCCTTCACTTATGAAGCTCAGTTTGGCTGGATATGAAATTCTGGGTTGAAAGCTCTTTTCTTTAAGGATGTTGAATATTGGCCCCACTCTCTTCTGGCTTGTAGAGTCTCTGCCGAGAGATCTGCTGTGAGTCTGATGGGCTTCCCTTTGTGGGTGACCCGACCTTTCTCTCTGGCTGCCCTTAGTATTTTCTCCTTCGTTTCAACCCTGGTGAATCTGACGATTATGTGCCTTGGGGTTGCTCTTCTTGTGAGTATCTTTGTGGTGTTCTCTGTATTTCCTGGAGTTGAGTATTGACCTGTCTTGCTAGGTTGGGGAAATTTTCCTGGATAATATCCTGAAGAGTGTTTTCCAGCTTGGATTCATTCTCTTCGTCACATTCTGGTACACCTATCAAACGTAGGTTGGGTCTCTTCACATAGTCCCACATTTCTTGGAGATTTTGTTCATTCCTTTTGTACTTTTTCTTTAATCTTGGTTTCTCGTTTTATTTCATTGAGTTGATCTTCAACTTCTGATATTCTTTCTTCTGCTTGGTCAATTCGGCTGTTGAAACTTGTGCATGCTTCACGAAGTTCTCGTGTTGTGTTTTTCAGCTCCTTCAATTCATTCATATTCCTCTCTAAGTTGTCCATTCTTGTTATCAATTCCTCGAATCTTTTTCAAATCTTTTTCAAGGTTCTTAGTTTCTTTGCACTGGTTTAGTACATGTTCCTTTAGCTCACTGAAGTTTCTCATTATCCACTTTCTGAAGTCTGATTCCGTCATTTTGTCACATTCATTCTCCGTCCAGCTTTGTTCCCTTGCTGGTGAGGAGTTTTGGTCCTTTTTTGGTGTTGAGGTGTTTTGGTTTTGGGTGCTTTCCTCCTTTTTGCGCTGGTTTCTTCCCATCTTTATGGATTTATCCGCCTGTCGTCTTAGTAGTTGCTGATTTTTCAATTGGGTCTCTTTGTGGACGCTGAGATTGTTGATGATGAAAGTATTTCTGTTACTTAGTTTTCCCTCTAATTTTCTATCCCCTCTGCTGTATGAGTTTTGAGGTCCACTCCAGGCCCTGCTTGTCTGGGGTATACCTGCAGCAGCTGCGGAACAGTGAGGGATGATACCAGTTTCTTCTGCTGCTGTCCTTCTTCCAGAATAATGCCAGCCAAATGTCAGTCTGATTAGTCCTTTTCTGGGGTGACTCCTTGGATATACAGGGGTCAGGGAGCTGCTTGAGGAGACAGTCTGTGCTTTATAGTAGCTCCAGTGCTGAGCTGTGAGCTCCGTTGTTCATTCAGGGTTGTTGGGAGGTTGTTTATGTCTGCTGCAATAGAACTCATAAAACACCACCTTTTTTTTTCTCCCTTAGATGCTCTCTGTCATGGAGTTGGGGCTTTCTTTATGAGTATCTGTTGCACTGTCCTGCCCCACTAGGTGGCAGTCTATTCACTATTTGCCTGCCGGGGCTCTGACCTGCTAGCGTGGGTCTGCCCTATTGCTGCTTGGCTCCCTCTGCTGTGGAGCGCAGAGGAGTGGAGTCCTGGGAGACTCTCTGTTATGGCAGGTTGCCTCGGCAATGGTGGGCTTCGTAAGTCCTGGGCGGTACTTCAGTGGGGGTGGACTGCGTCAGCAATGGTGGATGCCCCTCCCTCACTGGGCTGCACCGTCCTAGATGCCAGCAGCAAAACTCTCAGCCCCAAGCACCTCCAGTCGCCACCCTGCTTGTCCCATGAGCATGGGACCACGCCGAGCCTGATCACCCAGCTCCCTGCCTCAGAGTCCGTCCTCTCTCTCTCTCTTCCTCTCCCAAAGCTGAAAAGTCGACTCTCTCACTGGTGCCCCAGTAGCCTGCTGATAGGGCACTGGGATCTGTGTGATCTCCCGTGCCGCTGCCCACTACCCCGGCTCAGATCACACTTTCCAGGAAACTCCTGGTCTGGCTCATTGTCCAAGTCCCGTTCAATCAGATGAACATGCCAATCTGCCCTTCCAAATTTCATATTGCCGGTTTAACAGGGCACCCAGACCAGTGAGTTCCGTGCCAGGTCCCGCCGCGGTGCCGGCCAAAGAGGCGGTGGGAGCCAGCTGCGTTAGCCAGGTGCGCTACCGTCCCAGGTCTCTCACACACCTGGGACTTTCAACGCTCTGTGGGCATAAAAGGAACATCCGAGAATGCGGCTAGGACTCACCCTCTGCGCCTTCACTGAGAGCTGCAATCCTGAGTCGCCTCTACGACCCCATCTTGCCTCCTCCTCCAGTCTTTTTGTTTTAAAGACGCGGTTTCACCATTTTGATCGGGCGGGTCTCAAAAGCGCAACTTCTCGTGATCCGCCCGCCTTGATTTCTGAGGCGACTGAATGACAGGCTGCCTTGAGCCACCGTGCTGGGCTGTAATAATGTATGGTTAAATAAGAAATCAGAGAAACTCTGCCGGGCACTGCCACTCATGCAAGCAATCTAAGTACTTTGAAAGGCCGAGGTGGGCGGGTTTCCTGAGGTCACGAGTTTGAGGACAGCCTGTTCTTTCTGGTGAAAACCCACCTCATATAATAAAAGAAAGAAAAAAAAAGAAAGGTAATCAGACTGATGATTGTGTGCAATTGAAACAAAACGAGGTTCCTGGAGACTACACCCCAAGAAGGGCCTTTGTTTATTACGTGCAGTTTCCCTCTTGTCACCAAGGCTGGAGTGCAACAGTGTGATCTTTGCTTATTGCCACACCTTCCTTTTAGGTTCAAGTGATTGTCATCCCAATGCTCTTCAAGTAGCTGGGGTTGCAGGTGTCCACACCACCAGGTCCAGCTAACTTTCTATTTTTATTTTTCTGTACCTCCAATCTATCTTTATTTGATTTCCACAAAGCAGTCACAACGGAGAAATAAAATACGAACAGCTGAAAACCTGAGCGTGTCATTTTTACGCTACGACCACGCGGCCTTCTGTGTAGCGTCCCAATTTTAGTGTGGGTGCTGCCGAAGCGAACACATGCCAAGACCCGCTCAGCTTTTTATGTTTTTCTGTTGTTTCTTATTGGGAGCGGGCTACGCTGTGTCTGTGGAGGCGAGTCTCAAACCTGTGATCTCACGATCCGCCTGCCTCAGCATTCTTTTGTGCTGGGACTACAGGCTTGAGCCATGAATCCACACCCAAATTGGCTTTTTGTTTTAAAGACGCGGTTTCACCGTTTTGGTCGGGCGGGTATCGAAAGGGCAACTTCTCGTGATCTGCCCGCCTTGATTTCTGAGGCGACTGAATGACAGGTTGCCGTGAGCCACCGTGCCGGCCTGTTATAATGTACTGTTAAATAAAAAATTGGAGAGACAATGCTAGACGCTGCCACTCACGCATGCAATCTAAGCACTTTGAAAGCCGAGGTGGGCGGGTTTCCTAAGGTCTCGAGTTCGAGGTCAGCCGGTTTATTCCGGTGAAAACACACCTCACATAATAAAAAAGAGAAAAAAAATAGAAAATTAATCAGACTGATAAGTGTGTGCAATTGAAACAAAACGAGGTTCTGAGAGACTCCACCCCCAGAAACGCCTTTCATTATTACGTGCAGTTTTTTTCTTGTCACCAAGGCTGGAGTGCAACACTGCGATCTTTGCTTATTGCAACACCTGCCTTTTAAATTCAAGTGATTGTCATCTCAATGCCCTTCAAGTAGCTGGGGATGCAGGTGTCAACACCAACAGCTCCAGCTAACTTTCTATTTTTATTGTTCTGTACTTTCAATCTATCTTTATTTGATTTCCACAAAGCAGTCCATACGTAGAAATAAAATGCGAAAAGCTGCACACCTGTGGTGTCATTTTTACGCTACGACCATGCCAGCCTTCTGTGTAGCGTCCCAATTTTAGTGTACGTGCTGCCGAAACGAGCACATGCTAAGCCCAACTCATCTTTTTAATGCTTTTCTGTTCATTTATTTCTTATTGGGAGCGGGCTATGCTGTGTCGTTCGAGGCCAGTCTCGAACCTGTGACCTCACGATTTGCCTGCCTCGGCATTCTTTTGTGCTGGGACTACAGACTTGAGCCGCGAAGCATAACCCAAATTGTCTTTTTGTTTTAAAGACTCGGTTTCACCATTTTGGTCGGGCGGGTCTCGAAAGCGCAACTTTTCGTGATCCGCCCGCCTTGATTTTTGAGGCGACTGAATGACAGGCTGCCGTGAGCCACCATGCTGGGCTGTTATAATGTATTGTTAAGAAACATCAGAGAGACTCTGCCGGCCCTGCCACTTACCCAAGCAATCTAAGAACTTTGAAATGCCGAGGTGGGCGTGTTTCCTGAGGTCACTAGTTCGAGGTCAGCCTGTGCATTCAGGTGAAACCCACGTCACATAACGAAAGAGAAAAAATGGTAATCAGACTGATGAGTGTGTGCAATTGAAACAAAACGAGGTTCTCGGAGACTCCACCTTCAGGATCGCCTTTTTTTTTTACGTGCAGTTTCTTTCTTGTTACCAAGGCTGGAGTGCAGCAGTGCAATCTTTGCTTATTGCAACACCTGCCTTTTAAATTCAAGTGATTGTCATCCGAATGCCATTCAAGTAGCGGGGGTTGCATTTCTCCACACCACCAGGTCCAGCTAACTTTCTATTTTTATTTTTCTGTATCTCCAATCTATCTTTCTTTGATTTCCACAAAGCAGTAAATATGTAGAAATAAAATACGAAACGCTGCACACCTGTGGTGTCATTTTACACTACGACCATGCCAGCCTTCTGTGTAGCGTCCCAATTTTAGTGTAGTTGCTGCCAAAGCCAGCATATGCCAAGGTTAGCTCAGTTTTACTATGTTTTTCTGTTTTTTTTTTTTTTTTTTTTTTTATATGGAGTGTGCTACGCTGTGTCCTTCAAGGTCAGTCTCGAACCTGTGACCTCAGAATCCGCCTGCCTCAGCATTCTGTTGTGCTGGGACTACAGGCTTGAACCGCGGAGCCAAACCCAAACTGTCTTTTTGTTTTAAAGATGCGGTTTCACCATTTTGGTCGGGCGGGTCTCAAAAGCGCAACTTCTCGTGATCCGCCCGCCTTGATTTTTGAGGCGACTGAATGACAGGCTGCCGTGAGCCACCATGCTGGGCTGTTATAATGTATTGTTAAGAAACATCAGAGAGACTCTGCCGGCCCTGCCACTTACCCAAGCAATCTAAGAACTTTGAAATGCCGAGGTGGGCATGTTTCCTGAGATCGCCAGTTCGAGGTCAGCCTGTGCATTCAGGTGAAACCCACCTCACATAATAAAAGAGAAAAAATGGTAATCAGACTGATGAGTGTGTGCAATTGAAACAAAACGAGGTTCTCGGAGACTCCACCTTCAGGATCGCCTTTTTTTTTACGTGCAGTTTCTTTCTTGTTACCAAGGCTGGAGTGCAGCAGTGCGATCTTTGCTTATTGCAACACCTGCCTTTTAAGTTAATGTGATTGTCATCCCAATGCCATTCAAGTAGCTGGGGTTGCAGGTGTCCACACCACCAGGTCCAGCTAACTTTCTATTTTTATTTTTCTGTATCTCCAATCTATCTTTCTTTGATTTCCACAAAGCAGTAAATATGTAGAAATAAAATACGAAACGCTGCACACCTGTGGTGTCATTTTTACGCTACAACCATGCCGGCCTTCTGTGTAGCGTCCCAATTTTAGTGTAGTTGCTGCCAAAGCCAGCATATGCCAAGGTTAGCTCAGTTTTATTATGTTTTTCTGTTTTTTTTTTTTTTTTTTTTTGCTTTTTATATGGAGTGGGCTACGCTGTGTCCTTCAAGGTCAGTCTCGAACCTGTGACCTCAGAATCCGCCTGCCTCAGCATGCTGTTGTGCTGGGACTACAGGCTTGAACCGCGGAGCCAAACCCAAACTTTTTGTTTTAAAGACACGGTTTCACCATTTTGGTCGGGCCGGTCTCGAAAGCGCAACTTTTCGTGATCCGCCCGCCTTGATTTTTGAGGCGACTGAATGACAGGGTTCTGTGAGCCACTGTGCCAGGCTGTTATAATATTTTGTTAAAAAAAGATTAATAATGATCAGCCATTATTAATACCCATTAAAAGCAATATTCCTGTTCTCTCTCCCTCTTTTTCTTCCTCTCTTTTCCAAAAAAAAAAAAAAAAGATCATAGAGACTCTGCCGGGCACTTTCACTCACGCAAGAAATCCAAGCACTTTGAAAGGCCGAGGTGGGCGTGTTTCCTGAGGTCACTAGTTCGAGGTCAGAATGTGCATTTCGGTGAAAACCCACCTCACATAATAAAAGAAAAAAAAAGGTAATCAGACTGATGAGTGTGTGCAATTGAAATAAAACGAGATTCCCAGAGACTCCAATCCCAGAACCGCCTTTCTTTATTACGTGGAGTCTCCCTCTTGTCTCCAAGGCTGGAGTGAAACAGTGCAATCTTTGTTTATTGCAACACCTGTTTTTTAAGTTCAAGTGATTGTCATCTCAATGCCGTTCATGTAGCTGAGGTTGTAGTTGTCCACACCAACAGGTCCAGCTAACTTTCTATTTTTATTTTTCTGTACCTCCATTCTATACTTATTTTATTTCCACAAAGAAGTTAATACATAGAAAGAAAATATGAAAAGCTGCACATTTGTGGTGTCATTTTTACGCTACAACCATGCCGGCCTTCTGTGTAGCGTCCCAATTTTAGTGTAGTTGCTGCCAAAGCCAGCATATGCCAAGGTTAGCTCAGTTTTACTATGTTTTTCTATGTTTTTTTTCTTTTTTTTTTTTGCTTTTTATATGGAGTGTGCTACGCTGTGTCCTTCAAGGTCAGTCTCGAACCTGTGACCTCAGAATCCGCCTGCCTCAGCATTCTGTTGTGCTGGGACTACAGGCTTGAACCGCGGAGCCAAACCCAAACTTTTTGTTTTAAAGACACGGTTTCACCATTTTGGTCGGGCCGGTCTCGAAAGCACAACTTTTCGTGATCCGCCCGCCTAGATTTTTGAGGCGACTGAATGACAGGGTTCTGTGAGCCACTGTGCCAGGCTGTTATAATATTTTGTTAAAAAAAGATTAATAATGATCAGCCATTATTAATACCCATTAAAAGCAATATTCCTGCCTCCTCCTTCCTCTCCAGATCATATAGACTCTGCCGGGCACTTTCACTCACGCAAGAAATCCAAGCACTTTGAAAGGCCGAGGTGGGCGTGTTTCCTGAGGTCACTAGTTCGAGGTCAGAATGTGCATTTCGGTGAAAACCCACCTCACATAATAAAAGAGAAAAACAAAGGTAATCAGACTGATGAGTGTGTGCAATTGAAATAAATCGAGATTCCCAGAGACTCCAATCCCAGAACCGCCTTTCTTTATTACGTGCAGTTTCCTCTTGTCACCAAGGCTGGAGTGCAACAGTGCAAACTTTTGTTTATTGCAACACCTGTTTTTAAGTTCAAGTGATTGTCATCTCAATGCCGTTCATGTAGCTGGGTTTGTAGTTGTCCACACCAACAGGTCCAGCTAACTTTCTATTTTTATTTTTCTGTACCTCCATTCTATACTTATTTTATTTCCACAAAGTTAATACATAGAAATAAAATATGAAAAGCTGCACATTTGTGGTGTCATTTTATGCTATGACCATGCCGGCCTTCTGTGTAGTGTCCCAATTTTAGTGTAGGTGCTGCTGAAGCGAGCACATGCCAAGCCCAACTCAGCTTTTTTGTTTTCTGTTTTGTTTTGTTTTGTTTTGTTTTGTTTTGTTTTGTTTTGTTTTTTATAGGGAGCGGGCTACGCTGTGTCCTTCGAGGCCAGTCTCGAACCTGTGACCTCACGATCTGCCTGCCTCAGCATTCTTTGTGCTGGGACTACCGGCTTGTGCTGCAGAGCCCAATGCAAATTGTCTTTCTGTTTTATTTATTTATTTATTTATTTATTTATTTATTTTATTTTATTTTTGAGATGGAGTTTCACTCTTGTTACCCAGGCTGGAGTGCAATGGCACGATCTCGGCTCACCGCAACCTCCGCCTCCTGGGTTCAGGCAATTCTCCTACCTCAGCCTCCTGAGTAGCTGGGATTACAGGCACACGCCACCATGCCCAGCTGATTTTTTGTATTTTTAGTAGAGACGGGTTTCACCATGTTGACCAGGATGGTCTCGATCTGTTGACCTCGTGATCCACCCACCTCGGCCTCCCAAAGTGCTGGGATTACAGGCCTGAGCCACAGCTGGACCTGTCTTTCTGTTTTAAAGATGCGGTTTCACCATTTTGGTCAGGCGGGTCTTGAAAGCGCAACTTCTGGTGATCCGCCCGCCTTGATTTTGAGGCGACTGAATGACAGGCTGCCTTGAGCCACCGTGCTGGGCTGTAATAATGTATTGTTAAAAACATCAGGAGACTCTGCGGCGCTGCCACTCACCCAAGCAATCTAAGCACTTTGAAAGGCTGAGGTGGGCGGGTTTCCTGAGGTCACGAGTTCGAGGTCAGCTGGTGCATTCCAGTGAAACCCACGTCACATAATAAAAGAGAAAAAAATAGTTAATCAGACTGATGAGTGTGTGCAATTGAAACAAAACGAGGTTCCCAAAGACTCCACCCCAGATCTGCTTTCCTTTATGACGTGCCTTTTTCTTTTGTCACCAAGGCTGAAGTGTAACAGTGAGATCTTTGCTTATTGCAACACCTGCCTTTAAGTTCAAGTGATTGTCATCCCAATGCTGTTCAAGTAGCTGGGGTTGCATTTTGCCACACAACCAGGTCCAACTAACTTTCTATTTTTATTTTTCTGTACCTCCAATCTATCTTTGATTTCCACAAAGCAGTAAATACATAGAAATAAAATACGAAAATCTGTACACCTGTGGTGTCATTCTTAAACCACCACCACGCCGGCCTTCTGTGTAGCATCCAATTTTAGTGTAGGTGCTGCTGAAGCGAGCACATGCCAAGCCCAGCTCAGCTTTTTATGTTTTTTGTTTGTTTGTTTTTATATAGAGTAGGCTATGCTGTTTCTTTGAAGCTACTCGAACCTGTGATTTCAGGGTCCGCCTGCCTCAGCATTCTTTTGAGCTGAGACTACAGGCTTGAACTGCTGAGCCAAACCTAAACTGTCTTTTGTTTTAAAGATGTGGTTTCACCATTTTGGTCGAGCAGATCTCGAAGCGCAACTTCTGGTGATCCGCCTGCCTTGATTTCTGAGGCGACTGAATGACAGGCTGCCATGAGCCACCGTGCTGGGCTGTAATAATTTATGGATAAATAAGAAATCAGAGAGACTCTGCCGGTGCTGCCACTCACGCAAGGAATCTAAGCACTTTGAATGGCGGAGGTGGGTGGGTTTCAGGTCTCGAGTTCAAGTTCAGCCTGTTCATTCCGGTGAAAACACACCTCACATAATAAAAGAGAAAAAAAGGTAATCAGACTGATGAGTGTGTGCAATTCAAACAAAACATGGTTCCGGAGACTCCACCCCAGAACGCCTTTCTTTTTACGTGCAGTTTCCTCTTGTCACCAAGGCTGGAGTGCAACAGTGTGATCTTTGCTTATTGCAACACCTGCCTTTTAGGTTCAAGTGTTTGTCATCCCAATGCTGTTCAAGTAGCTGGGGTTGCAGGTGTCCACACCAACAGCTCCAGCTAACTTTCTATTTTTATTTTCTGTACCTCCAATCTATCTTTATTTGATTTCTGCAAAGCAGTCACAATGGAGAAATAAAATACAAAAAGCTGCAAACCTGATTGTGTCATTTTTACGCTACTACCATGCCGGTTTTCTGTGTAGTGCCCCAATTTTAGTGTAGGTGGTGCTGAAGCGAGCACATGCCAAGCTCAACTCAGCTTTTTATGTTTTCTTTCTTTCTTTCTTTCTTTCTTTCTTTTTTATAGGGAGCAGGCTACGCTGTGTTTTTCAAGGCCAGTCTCGAATCTGTGACCTCACAATCCGCCTGCCTCGGCATTCTTTTGTGCTGGGACTACAGGCTTGAGCCACAGAGCCCAACCCAAATTGTCTTTTTGTTTTAAAGACACGGTTTCACCATTTTGGGGCATGTGCAGAACGAGCAAGATAGTTGCATAGGTACACACATGGCAGTGTGCTGATGCTTTCGACTTCAATGACACTTGGTATTCATCCCCAGGCTATCCCCCAGCACCCACCTGTTGTTATTGTTAAAAAAATCAGAGAGACTCTGCGGGCGCTGCCACTCACGCAAGGAATCTAAGCACTTTGAAAGGCCGAGGTGGGCGGGTTTCCTGAGGTCACGAGTTCGAGGTCAGCCTGTGCATTCCTGTGAAAACCCACCTCACATAAGAAAAAAAGGTAATCAGACTGATGAGTGTGTGCAATTCAAACAAAACATGGTTCCGGAGACTCCACCCCAGAACGCCTTTCTTTTTACGTGCAGTTTCCTCTTGTCACCAGGGCTGAATTGTAACTGTGCGATCTTAGCTTATTGCAACACCTGCCATTTAAGTTAATGTGATTGTCATCCCAATACCATTCGAGTAGCTGTGGTTGCAGTTGTCCACACCACCAGGTCCAGCTACCTTTCTATTTCTATTATTCTGTACCTGCAATCTATCTCTATTTGATTTTCACAAAGCAGTCACAATGGAGAAATAAAATACAAAAGCTGCACACCTGTGGTGTCATTTTTACGCTACTACCATGCCGGTTTTCTGTGTAGCGTCCCAATTTTAGTGTAGGTGCTGCCTAAGTGAGTACATGCCAAGCCCAGCTCAGCATTTTATGTTTTTGTGTTTCTTTGTTTTTTATAGGGAGTGGGCTACACTGTGTTTTTCAAGGCCAGTCTCGAACATGTGACCTCAGAATCTGCCTGCCTCGGCATTCTTATGTGCTGCGACTACTGGCTTGAGCCACAGAGCCCAACCCAAATTGTCTTTTTGTTTTAAAGACGCGGTTTCACCATTTTGGTCGGGCGGGTCTCAAAAGCGCACCTTCTCGTGATCCGCCTGCCTTGATTTTTGAGGCGACTGAATGATACGCTGCAGTGAGCCACCGTGCCAGGCTGTTATAATGTATTGTTAAAAAGAAATCAGAGAGACTCTGCGGGCGCTGCCACTCACCCAAGAATTCTAAGCACTTTGAAAGGCCGAGGTGGGCGTGTTTCCTGATGTCACTAGTTCGAGGTCAGAATGTGCATTCCGGTGAAATCCCAGGACACATAATAAAAGAGAGAAAAAAAAGGTAATCAGACTGATGAGTGTGTGCAATTGAAACAAAACGAGGTTCCCGGAGACTCCACCCCTAGATCCGCTTTTTTATTACGTGCAGTTTCCCTCTTGTCACCAAGGCTGTAGTGCAACACTGTGATCTTTGTTTATTGCAACAACTGTTTTTAATTTCAAGGGATTGTCTTCCCAATGCTTTTCAAGTAGCTGGGGTTGCATTTTGCCACAACACCAGGTCCAGCTAACTTTCTATTTTTATTTTTCTGTACCTCAATCTATGTTTATTTGATTTCCACAAAGCAGTCAATACGTAGAAATAAAATACGAAAGCTGCACACCTGTGGTGTCATTTTTATGCTTGACCACACCGCCTTTGTGTAGTGTCCCAATTTTAGTGTAGGTGCTGCTGAAGTGAGCACATTGCCAAGCTTAGCTCAGCTTTATTATGTTTTTCTGTTTTTTTTTTCTTTTTATAGGGAGCGGGCTACACTTTGTCCTTCAAGGCCAGTCTCGAACCTGTGACCTCAGGGTCTGCCTGCCTCAGGATTCTTTTCTGCTGGGACTACAGGCTGGAACCACGGAGCCAAACCTGTCTTTTATTTTTAAGGACGCGGTTTCACCATTTTGTTCGGGCGGGTCTCAAAAGCGCAACTTGTCGTGATCCGCCCGCCTTGATTTTTGAGGCGATTGAATGACAGGCTGCCGTGAGCCACCAGGCCGGGCTGTTATAATGTATTGTTTAAAAAGATCAGAGAGACTCTGCCGGCGCTGCCACTCACCCAATCAATCTAAGCACTTTGAAAGGTCGAGGTTGGTGTGTTTCCTGAGGTCACCAGTTCGATGTCAGCCTGTGCATTCCGGTTAAAACCCACCTCACATAATAAAAGAGAAAAAAAAGAAAGGTAACCAGACTGATGAGTGTGTGAAATTGAAACAAAACGAGGTTCCCAAAGACTCCACCCCGAGAACTGATTTTCTATTTCGTGCAGTTTTCCTCTTGTCACAAAGGCTGAAGTGCAACAGTGCGATCTTTGCTTATTGCAACACCTGCCTTTTAAGTTCAAGTGATTGTCATCCCAATGCCGTTCAAGTAGCTGGGGTTGCAGGTGTCCACACCACCAGGTCCAGCTAACTTTCTATTTTTATTGTTCTGTACCTTCAATCTATCTTTGTTTGATTTCCACAAAGCAGTCACAACGGAGAAATAAAATATGAAAAGCTGCAAACCTGAGCGTGTCATTTTTATGCTACAACCATGCCGGCCTTCTGTGTAGCGTCCCAATTTTAGTGTAGGTGCTGTTGAAGTGAGGACATGCCAAGCCCAGGTCAGCTTTTTCATGTTTTTCTGTTTTTGTTTTTTATAGGGAGCTTGCTACGCTGTGTCCATCGAGGCCAGTCTCGATCCTGTGACCTCATGATCCGCCTGCCTCGGCATTCTTTTGTGCTGGGACTAAAGGCTTGAGCCGCGGAGCCCAACCCAAATTGTCTTTTTGTTTTAAAGACGCGGTTTCACCATTTTGTTCGGGCGGGTCTCGAAAGTGCAACTTCTCGTGATCCGCCCTCCTTGATTTTTTAGGCGACTGAATGACAGGCTGCCGTGAGCCATTGTGCAGGGCTGTTATAATGTATTGTTAAAAAAATCAGAGACTCTGCCTGCGCTTCCACTCACCCAATCAATCTAAGCACTTTGAAAGGCAGAAGTGGGCGGGTTTTCTGAGGTCGCGAGTTCGAGGTCAGCCTTTGCATTCTGGTGAAAACCCACCTCACATAATAAAAGAGAAAAAAGAAAGTTAATCAGAATGATGAGTGTGTGCAATTGAAACAAAACGAGGTTCCCAAAGACTCCACCCCAGAACTGATTTTTTTATTACGTGCAGTTTCCTCTTGTCACCAAGGCTGAAGTGCAACAGTGCGATCTTTGCTTATTGCAACACCTGCCTTTTAAGTTCAAGTGATTGTCATCCCAATGCCATTCAAGTAGCTGGGGTTGCATTTCTCCACACCACCAGGTCCAGCTAACTTTCTATTTTTATTTTTCTGTACCTCAATCTATCTTTATTTGATTTCCACAAAGCAGTCACAACGGAGAAATAAAATATGAAAAGCTCCACACCTGTGGTGTCATTTTTATGCTACAACCATGCCGGCCTTCTGTGTAGCATCCCAGTTTTAGTGTAGGTGCTGCTGAAGCGAGCACATGCCAAGCCCAGCTCAGCTTTTTATGTTTTTCTGTTTTTTTTTTTTTTTTTTTTTTTATAGGGAGCATGCTATGCTGTGTCTTTCGAGGCCAGTCTCGAACCTGTGACCTAACGATCCGCCTGCCTCAGCATTTTTTGCTGGGACTACAGGCTGGAACCACGGAGCTAATCCCAAATGGTCTTTTGTTTTAAAGATGCGGTTTCACCATTTTGGTCGGGCGGGTCTCAAAAGCGCACCTTCTCGTGATCCGCCTGCCTTGATTTTTGAGGCGACTGAATGATACGCTGCAGGGAGCCACAGTGCCGGGCTGTTATAATGTATTGTTAAAAAAATCCGAGAGACTCCGCGGGGCGCTGCCACACACAAGCAATCTAAGTACTTTGAAAGGCCGAAGTGGGCGACTTTTCTGAGGTCAAGAGTTTAAGGTAAGAATGTGCATTCCGGTAAAAATCCACGTCACAAAATAAAAGAGAAAAAAAAAGTAATCAGACTGATAAGTGTGTGCAATAGAAACAAAACGAAGTTTCCAAAGACTCCACCATCAAAAACGGCTTTTATTTATTACGTGTAGTTTTCCTCTTGTCACCAAGGCTGAAGTGCAACTGTGTGACCTTTGCTTATTGCAACACCTGCCATTTTAGTTCAAGAGATTGTCATCCCAATGCCATTCAGGTAGCTGGGGTTGAAGGCATCAACACCACCAGGTCCAAATAACTTTCTATTTTTATTTTTCTGTACCTCCAATCTATCTGTATTTGATTTCCTCAAAGCATCCAATATGTAGAAATAAAATACGAAAACCTGCACACCTGTGGTGTCATTTTTACGCTATGAACACACCGGCCTTCTGTGTAGCGTCCCAATTTTAGTGTAGGTGCTGCCAAGCCCAGCTCAGCTTTTTATGTTTTTCTGTTTTTTTTTTTTTTTTATAGGGAGAGTGCTATGCTGTGTCTTTGAGGCCAGTCTCGAACCTGTGACCTCACGATCTGCCTGCCTCGGCATTCTTTTGTGCTGGGACTACAGGCTTGAGCCACGGAGCCCAACCCAAACTGTGTTTTTATTTTAAAGATGGTGTTTCAGCCTGTTAGTCATGCCAATTTGGGACCTGACAGTTCTCGTAATTTGCCCACCACCTCTGTCTTTGAGGAGCCTGGGTTCCAGGCTGCTATGAGCCACCATGCCTGGCCTTTCAATTTTATTGTTAAAAAAATCAGAGAGACTCTGCCGGGTGCTGCCACTCATGCCAGCAATCAGCACTTTGAGAGGCCGAGGTGGGCGGGTTTCCTGAGGTCACGAGTTCAAGGTCAGCCTGAGATTTCTGGTGAAAACCCACCTCACATAATAAAAGAGAAAAAAAAGAAAGGTAATCAGACTGATGAGTGTGTGCAATTGAAACAAAACGAGGTTCCCAAAGACTCCACCCCAGTACCGACTTTCTTTATTACGTGCAGTTTCCTCTTGTCACCCAGGCTGGAGTGCAACAGTGTGATCTTTTCTTATTGTAACACCTGCTTTTTAAGTTCAAGTGATTGTCATCCCAATGCCGTTCAAGTAGCTGAGGTTGCAGATGTCCACACCACCAGATCCAGCTAACTTTTTATTTATATTTTTCTGTACCTCCAATGTATCTTTATTTGATTTCCACAAAGCAGTCAATACGTAGAAATAAAATACGAAAAGCTGCACAACTGTGTGTGTCATTTTTATGCTACAACCATGATGGCTTTCTGTGTAGTGTCCCAATTTTAGTGTAGGTACTGCCAAAGCAAGCACATGCCAAGCCCAGCTCAGCTTTTTTATGTTTTTCTGTTTTTTTTTTTTTTTTATAGGGAGAGTGCTATGCTGTGTCTTTGAGGCCAGTCTCGAACCTGTGACCTCACGATCTGCCTGCCTCGGCATTCTTTTGTGCTGGGACTACAGGCTTGAGCCACGGAGCCCAACCCAAACTGTGTTTTTATTTTAAAGATGGTGTTTCAGCCTGTTAGTCATGCCAATTTGGGACCTGACAGTTCTCGTAATTTGCCCACCACCTCTGTCTTTGAGGAGCCTGGGTTCCAGGCTGCTATGAGCCACCATGCCTGGCCTTTCAATTTTATTGTTAAAAAGAAATCAGAGAGACTCTGCCGGGTGCTGCCACTCATGCCAGCAATCAGCATTTTGGAGGCCGAGGTGGGTGGGTTTCTGAGGTCACGAGTTCAAGGTCAGCCTGAGATTTCTGGTGAAAACCAACCTCACATAAAAAAGAAAAACAGGAAAAAAAAAGAAAAGTAATCAGACTGATGAGTGTGTGCAATTGAAACAAAACGAGGTGCCAGGAGACTCCACACCCAGACTTGCCATTTTTTTATTATGTATTGTTTTCCTCTTTTCACCCACGCTGGAGTGCAACAGTGTGATCTTTGCTTATTGCAACACCTGCCTTTTGGGTTCAAGCAATTGTCCTCCCAATGCCCTTCAAGTAGCTGGGGTTGTAGGTGTCCACACCACCAGGTCCAGCTAACTTTCTATTTTTATTTTGTACCTCCAATCTATTTTTATTTGATTTCCACAAAAAAGCCACAACAAAGAAAATAAATATGAAATGCTGCACTCCTGTGCATGTCATTTTTGCACTGAGACCAACCAGCCTTCTGTGTAGTGTCCCAATTTTAGTGTAGGTGCTTCCAAAGCGACCACATGCAAAGCCCAGCTCAGCTTTTTTATGTTTTTCTATTTTTTTTTTTTTTAATAGGAGGTGGGCTACATTGTCTTTTTTGAGGCCAGTCTCAAGCCCGTGACCTCAGGATCCACCTGCCTTGGCATTCTATGTGCCAGGACATAGAATGTGTGTGTCCATAGGCTTGTGCCATCAAGCCTAACCCAAGTTGTGTTTTTGTTTTAAAGACAGGCTTTCACCATGTTGGTTGGGTGAATCTCAAACCCGCAACTTTTTGTTATCTGCCCGCCTAGAGCTTTGAGGCACCTGAATGACAGGCTTCCGTGAGTCACGGTGCCCAGCCTTCTGATTATATTGTTAAAAATGAAATCAAAGAGAATGTGCTGGGCGCTGCCACTCATGCCAGCAATCTTAGCACTTTGGGAGGCCGAGGTGTGCGGGTTTTCTGAGGTCTCGAGTTTAAGGTCAGACTGAGCATTCTGGTGAAAACCCACCGCATATAAAAAAAAAAGAAAAATAATTAATCAGACTGATGAGTGTGTGCGGTTGAAACAAAACAAGATGTTAGACGACTCCACCTCCAGCTTGGCCTTTTTTTTTTATTACATACTGTTTCCTCTTGTCACCCACGCTGGAGTGCAACAGTGTGATCTTTGCTTATTGCAACACCTGCCTTTTGGGTTCAAGCAATTGTCCTCCCAATGCCCTTCAAGTAGCTGGGGTTGTAGGTGTCCACACCACCAGGTCCAGCTAACTTTCTATTTTTATTTTGTACCTCCAATCTATTTTTATTTGATTTCCACAAAAAAAGCCACAACAAAGAAAATAAATATGAAATGCTGCACTCCTGTGCATGTCATTTTTGCACTGCGACCAACCGGCCTTCGGTGTAGTGTCCCAATTTTAGTGTAGGTGCTTCCAAAGCGACCACATGCAAAGCCCAGCTCAGCTTTTTTATGTTTTTCTATTTTTTGGTTTTTTATAGGAGGTGGGCTACACTGTCTTTTTTGAGGCCAGTCTCAAGCCCGTGACCTCAGGATCCACCTGCCTTGGCATTCTATGTGCCAGGACATAGAATGTGTGTGTCCATAGGCTTGTGCCATCAAGCCTAACCCAAGTTGTGTTTTTGTTTTAAAGACAGGCTTTCACCATGTTGGTTGGGTGAATCTCAAACCCGCAACTTTTTGTTATCTGCCCGCCTAGAGCTTTGAGGCACCTGAATGACAGGCTTCCGTGAGTCACGGTGCCCAGCCTTCTGATTATATTGTTAAAAATGAAATCAAAGAGAATGTGCTGGGCGCTGCCACTCATGCCAGCAATCTTAGCACTTTGGGAGGCCGAGGTGTGCGGGTTTTCTGAGGTCTCGAGTTTAAGGTCAGACTGAGCATTCTGGTGAAAACCCACCTCATATAAAAAAAAGAAAAGAAAAATAATTAATCAGACTGATGAGTGTGTGCGGTTGAAACAAAACAAGGTGTTGGACGACTCCACCTCCAGCTTTGCCTTTTTTATTACATACTGTTTCCCTCTTGTCACCAAGGCTGGAGTGCAACAGTGCGATCTTTGCTTATTGCAACACCTTTCTTTTGTGTTCAAGTGATGTATCCTTTCAATGCCCTACAGGTAGCTGTGGTTGCAGGTGTCCACACCACCACGTCCAGCCAACTTTTTATTTATATGTTTTTGTACCTCCAACCTATCTTTATTTGATTTCCACAAAAGATTCACAATGAAAAAAATACAAATAGCTGCACCCCTGTGAGTGTCATTTTTGTGCTATGACCACGCCAGCCTTCTGTGTAGCATCCCAATTTTAGTGTAGGTGCTTCCGAAGTGAGCACATGCCAAACCCAGCTCAGCTTTTTCATGCTTTTCTGTTTTTTTTTTTAATAGGGAGTAGGCTATGCTGCGTTCTTTGAGGCCAGACTCGAACCTATGACCTCACGATTCACCCGCCACAGCATTCTAAGTGCTGGTATTATAGGCCTGAGCAGCCGAGCCCAACCCAAATTGTTTTCATTTTAAAGACGAGGATTCACCATGTTGTTTGGGTGGGTTTTGAACCTGCAACTTCTCGTGATTCACCCGCCTTAGTCTTCTAGGCACCTGGATGAAAGGCTGCCGTGAGCCACCATGCCCGGCCAGCCGACTTTATTGTTATAAAAGAAATCAGGAGGGAGGTTCCAAGATGGTGCCATAGAAACAACTCAGGACTGCAGCTCTCAGTGAAGGTGCAGAGGGTGAGTCCTAGCTGCATTTTCAGACGGAGTTTTGTTGCCCACAGAACTGGCAAATTCCCAGGTGTAGGAGAGACACAAAAGAGCAGCACAGCTCGCTTGTGTAGCTGTTTTGGCAGGTGCCACACTGTGGTGCAGCAGCAGCCCACACAAAGCTCACTGGTCTGGGTGCCCTGTTAAACCAGCAAGCTGAGTTTTGGGAAAGCACATTGACATGTCCATTTGGTTGAATGGGAGTTGGATGGTGAGCCAGACCAGGAGATTCCTGGGAAGAGTGATTTGTGCCAGTGCAGTGGGCCACTGCAGGGGAGATTGCACAGATCCCAGTGTCCAATCAGCAGGTGACTGGGGCACCTGTGAAAGAGTCAACCATTCAATTTGGAAAGAAATAGAGAGAGAGAGAAGGGACTCTGAGGCAGGGAGCCATGTGATTGGGCTCAGTGGGTCCCACCCTCACAGGGACAAGCAGCACAACAATTCGAGGCACTCAGGGTTAAGAGTTTTGCTGTGGGGTCAGCAGAATCCAGGATGGTGCAGCTCAGTGGGGAGGGGCATCTGCCACTACCAACACAATCCACTACTACTGAGGTACCGCCCACTGATGACACAGCCTGCCATTGCTGAGGCAACCAGCCATAACAGAGAGATGCTGCCAACAGGGTGGAGTGCACCACAGTAGAATGGAGCCCTGCAGCAGCAGGGCAGACCCACGCTAGCAGGGCGGAGCTCCAGCAGGCAAATAGTGAATAGACTGCCCCCTAGCTGGGCAGAACAGTGCAACAGATACTCATAAGGAAAGCCCCAACTGCCTGAGAAAGACCATCTGAGGGGAAAAGAAACGGGGGGCTTTTATAAGTTCTGCTGCAGCAGACACATCCGCCCAACAAACCTGAATGAAAAACGAAGCTCACAGCTCAGCACTGGAGCTCCTATTAAGTACAGACCATCTCCTCATGCAGCTCCTTGACACCTGAATATCCAAAGAGCCACCTCAAAAAGGACTAATCAGACTGACATTTGGCAGGTATCATACTGGGACAAAGATAGCAGCAGAAGAAACTGGTAGCATCCCTCACTGTTCTGCAGCTGCTACAGGTGTACCCCAGACAAGCAGACCTGGAGTGGACTTCAGCAGTAATACAGCAGAGGGGCTAGATTGTTAGAAGGAAAACTAAGTAACAGAAATACTTCATCATCAACAATCGAGGTCCCCACTCAGAGACCCAATCGAAAAGTCAGCAACTACTAAGATGACAGGTGGATAAATCCATAAAGATGGGAAGAAAACAGCGCAAAAAGGAGGAAAACACCCGAAACCAAAACACCTCACCTCCTACAAAGGACCAAAACTCCTCACCAGCAAGGGAACAAAGCTGGACGGAGAATGAGAGTGATGAAATGATGGAATCAGACTTCAGAAAGTGGATAATGAGAAACTTCAGTGAGCTAAAAGAACATGTTCTAAATCGATGCAAAGAAACTAAGAACCTTAAAAAATATTTGAAAAAAGATTCGAGGAAATGATAACAAGAATGGACAACTGAGAGAGGAATATGAATGAATTAAAGGAGCTGAAAAACACAACACGAGAACTTCGTGAAGCATGCAGAAGTTTCAACAGCTGAATTGACAAGGCAGAAGAAAGAATATCAGAAGTTGAAGATCAACTCAATGAAATAAAAACAGAAACCAAGATTAGAGAAAAAAAGCACAAAGAGGAATGAACAAAATCTCCAAGAAATGTGGGAATATCTGAAGAGACCTAACCTACATTTGATAGGTGTACCAGAATGTAATGAAGAGAATGAATCCAAGCTGGAAAACACTCTTCAGGATATTATCCACGAAAATTTCCCCAACCTAGCAAGGCAGGCCAATACTCAACTCCAGGAAATACAGAGAACACCACAAAGATATTCTGCAAGAAGACCAACCCGAAGGCACATAATCATCAGATTCACCAGGGTTGAAATGAAGGAGAAAATACTAAGGGCAGCTAGAGAGAAGTATCGGGTCACCAACAAAGGGAAGCCCATCAGACTCACAGCATATCTCTCGGCAGAAACTCTATAAGCCAGAAGAGAGTGGGGGCCAATATTCAACATCCTTAAAGAAAAGAACTTTCAACCCAGAATTTCATATCCAGCCAAACTGAGCTTCATAAGTGAAGAAAGAATAAAATCTTTTGCCAACAAGCAAGAACTCAGAGATTTTGTTCCCACCAGGCCTGAATTACAAGAGCTCCTGAAAGAGGCACTACACATAGAAAGAAACAACCAGTACCAGCCATTCTAAACACATACCAAATGCTAAAGAGCATCAACAAAATGAAGAATCTGCATCAACCAAGAGACAAAACAGCCAGATAGCATCAAAATGGCAGTATCAAACTCACACATAACAATATTAACCCTAAATGTAAATGTAAATGGGCTAAATGCACCTATCAAAAGACACAGAGTGGCAAATTGAATAAAAAACCAAAACCAATCAGTGTGCTGTATCCAGGAAACCCATCTCACATGAAAAGATTCACAAAGGCTCAAAATAAAAGAATGGAGGAAGATTTGCCAAGCAAATGGAGAGCAAAAAAAAGCAGGAGTTGCAATTCTCATCTCTGATAAAATAGACTTTAAAGCAACAAAGATCAAAAGAAAAAAGAAGGTCATTACATAATGGTAAAAGGATCGATACAACAAGGAAAGCTAATAATCCTAAATATATATGGACCCAATACAGGACCACCCAGATATATAAGGCAAGTTCTTAATGACTTACAAAGAGACTTAGACTCCCACACAATAATAGTGGGAGACTTTAACACTCCACTGTCAATAGCAGACAGATCAACCAGACAGAAAATTAACAAGGATATCCAGGACGTGAACTCAGACCTGGAACAAGCAAACCTGATAGACATTTACAGAACTCTCCATCCCAAATCCACAGAATATACATTCTTCTCATCACCACATCACACCTACTACAAAATTGACCACATAATTGGAAGTAAGGCACTCCTCAGCAAATGCAAAACAACTGAAATTATAACAAACAGTCTCTCAGACCATAGTGCAATCAAGTTGGAACTCAGAATTCAGAAAATAACTCAGAACCGCACAGCTTCATGAAAACTGAACAACTGGCTCTTGAATGTTGATTGGATAAACAATGAAATGAAGGCAGAAATAAAGAAGTTCTTCAAAACCAATGAGAAAGAAGACACAACATACCAGAATCTCTGGGGCACACTTAAAGCAGTCTGTAGAGGAAAATATATAGCAATAAGTGCCCACATGAGAAGAGTGGAGAGATCCAAAATTGTCACCCTATTGTCAAAATTGAAAGAGCTAGAGGAGCAAGATCAAAAAAGCTCAAAACCTAGCCGAAGACAAGAAATAACTAAGATCAGAGCAGAACTGAAGGAGACAGAGACAAGGAAAACCCTTCAAAAAATCAATAAATCCAAGAGCTGGTTTTTTGTAAAGATCAACAAAATAGACAGACCACTAGCCAGACTGATAAAAAAGAAGAGAGAGAACAACCAAATAGATGCAATAAAAAACGATAAAGGAGAAATCACCACAGATTCCGCAGAAATTCAAACCATCATCAGAGAATACTACAAACAACTCTATGCACATAAACTAGTAAACCAGGAAGAAATGGATAAATTCCTGGACGCCTGTGTCCTCCCAAGCCTAAACCAGGAGGAAGCCAAAACTATGAATAGACCAATAACAAGGTCTGAAGTTGAGGGAGCAATTACGAGCCTACCACACAAAAAAAGCCCTGGTCCAGATGAGTTCACAGCCAAAATCAACCAGACACACAAAGAGGAGCTGGTACCATTCCTTCTCAAACTATTACAAATAATTTAAAAAGAGGGAACCCTTCCCAAATCATTTTATGAGACCAACATCATCCTGATACCAAAACCAGGCAGAGACTCAACAAGAAAAGAAAACTTCAGGCCAATATTCATAATGAACATAGATGTAAAAATCTTCAATAAAATACTGGCAAACCGATTGCAACAGCACATTAAATAACTTATCTATCATGATCAAGTAGGATTCATCCTGGGCATGCAAGGCTGGTTCAACATACGCAAGTCTATAAACGTCATTCACCACATTAACAGAACCAAAAACAAAAACCACATGATTATCTCAATTGATGCAGAGAAGGCATTTGACAAAATTCAACAGCCCTTTATGCTAAAAACTCTCAATAAACTCGGCATTGATGGAACATATCTCAAAGTAATAAAAGCTATTTATGACAAACCAACAGCCAATATCATACTTAATGGGCAAAAACTGGAAGCATTCCCTTTGAAATCTGGCACGAGACAAGGATGCCCTATCTCACCACTCCTATTCAACATAATACTGGAAGTTCTAGCCACAGCAATCAGGCAAGAAAAAGAAATAAAGGGTATTCGAATAGGAAAGGAGGAAGCCAAATTGTCTCTACTCACAGACGACATGATAGTATACCTAGAAGATTCCATCACCTCAGCCCAAACACTCCTGAAACTGATAAGCAACTTCAGCAAAGTCTCAGGATATAAAATCAATGTGCAAAAATCACAAGCATTCCTATACACCAATAACAGACTTAAAGAGAACCAAATCAAGAATGAACTGCCATTCACAATTGCTACAAAGAGAATAAAATACCTAGGAATACAACTTACAAGGAACGTAAGAGACCTCTTCAAGGAAAACTACAAACCACTGCTCAATGAAATAAGAGAGGACACAAACAGATGGAGAAACATTCCATGTTCATGATTAGGAAGAATCAATATTGTGAAAATGGCTATACTTTCCAAAGTAATTTACAGAATCAACGCTATCCCCATCAAGCTACCATTGAATCTCTTCACAGAACTGGAAAAAAAACCACCATGAACTTCATATGGAACCAAAAGACAGCCTGCATAGCCAAGTCAATTCTAAGCAAAAAGAACACAGAGGGAGGCATCACACTACCAGACTTCAAACTATACTACAAGGCTACAGTAATCAAAACAGCATGGTACTGGTACCAAAACAGAGATATAGACCAATGGAACAGAACAGAGGCATCAGAGGCAACACAACATATCTACAACCATATAATCTTTGATAAACCTGACAAAAACAGGCAATGAGGAAAGGATTCCCTGTTTAACAAATGGTGTTGGGAAAACTGGTTAGCCATGTGCAGAAAGCAGAAACTGGACCCCTTCCTGACACCTTACACTAAAATTAACTCCAGATGAATTAAAGACTTAAACATAAGACCTGGCACCATAAAAACCCTAGAAGAAAATCTAGGCAAAACAATTCAGGACATAGGAGTAGGCAAGGACTTCATGACCAAAACACCAAAAGCATTGGCAACAAAAGCCAAAATAGACAAATGGGACCTAGTGAAACTCCACTGGGTTTTGCACGGCAAAAGAAACAGTCACTAGAGTGAATTGGCAACCAACAAATTAGGAAAAAGTTTTTGCAGTTTACCCAACTGACAAAGGGCTGATATCCAGAATTTACAAAGAACTCTAACAGATTTACAGGAAAAAACAAACAAGCCCATTCAAAAATGGGCAAAGGATATGAACAGACACTTTACAAAAGAAGACATACATGAGGCCAACAAACACATGAAAAAATGCTCATCATCACTGGTCATTAGAGAGATGCAAATTAAAACCACATCGAGATACAATCTCACGCCAGTTAAAATGGCGATCATTAAAATATCTAGAGACAACAGATGCTGGAGAGGATGTGGAGAAATAGGAACACTCTTACACTGTTGGTGGGAGTGTAAATTAGTTCAACCATTGTGGAAGACAGTGTGGCGATTCCTCAGGGACCTAGAAATAGAAATTCCATTTGACCCAGCAATCCCATTACTGGGTATATATCCAAAGGACTATAAATCATTCTACTATAAGGACACATGCACACGAATGTTCATTGCAGCACTGTTTGCAATAGGAAAGACCTTTACCAACCCAAATGCCCATCGATGATAGACTGGACTTGGAAAATGTGGCACATATACACCATGGAATATTATGCAGCAATCAAAATGAGGAGTTTATGTCCTTTGTAAGGACATGGATGAATCTGGAGAACATCATTCTCAGCAAACTGACACAAGAACAGAAAAGGAAATACCACATATTCTCACTCATAGGTGGGTGAGAAAAATGATAACACATGGACACAGGAGGGGTACTACACACTGGTGTCTATTGGGGGGAATAGGGGAGGGACAGTGGGGGAGGGAGCTGGGGAGAAATAGCCTGGGGAGAAATGCCAAATGTGGGTTAAGGGGAGGAAGGCAGCAAAACACACTGCCATGTGTGTACCTATGCAACTATCTTGCACATTCTGCACATGTACCCCAAAACCTAAAATGCAATAAAAATTTAAAAATAAATAAATAAAATAAAGAAATCAGAGAGACTGTGTAGGGAGCAAAATACGCTGTTTCTCGAGGCCAGTATCGAACATGTGATTTCACAATCTTCCCACCCCATCATTATAAGTGCTGGGATTACAGGCCTGAGCCACAGAGCCCAACTCAAATTGTGTTTTTCTTTTAAAGCTGGGGTTTCACCATGTTGGTCGGGTGGGTCTCGAACTCACAACTTCTCATGATCCACCCACCTTGGTCTTCGAGGCTCCTGGATGACAGTCTGCCATGAGCCACCATGCTCGGCTGGCACAATTTGTTTTAAAAAATCAGAGAGACTCTGCCGGGTGCTGTGACTCACGCCAGCAATCTTAGCACTTTGGGTGGCTTAGGTGGGCTGGTCTTCTGAGGTCACGAATTTGAGGTCAGCCTGAGCATTCCAGTGAATACCCACCTCACATAAAAAAAACATAAAAAATAAGAGAAAAGTAATAAGACTGATGAGTGTGTGCAATTGTAAAAAAATGAGGTGCTGGGAGACTTCACATTCTGCCCCGTTTTTCTTGATGACCTACTGTTTCCCTCTTGTCACCCAGGCTGTAGTGCATCGGTGTGATTTTGGCTTATTAAAACACCTGCCTTTTGGGTTTTGTGATTTTCCTGCCAATGCCCTTCAAGTAGCTGGGGTTGCAGGTGTCCACACAACCACATCCAGATAACTTTCTGTTTTTTTTTTTTTTGTACCTCAAATCTATCTGTATTTGATTTCTACTGAAAAGCCAAATCAGCAAGAAAAAAAAATACGAAACTCTGCTCCCCTTTCTGAGACATGCTTGCGCTGTGGCCATGCCAGCCTTCTGTGTAGCATTCCAATTTTAGTATAGGTGCTGCTGACGCGAGCACATGCCATGCCTGGCTCAGCTTTTTTATGTTTTTTCTGTTTTCATGTTTCTTATAGGGAATGGGTTGCACTGTTTCATTCGAGACCTGTCTCAAACCTGTGACTTCACGATCCACCCACCTCAGCATTCCAATTTCTGGGAGAACAGGAGTGTCCCGCAGAGCCCAACCCAAGTTCTGTTTTCGTTTTAAAGATGGGGTTTCACCACGTTGGACTGGTCAGTCGCGAACCTGAAACCTCACGTGATTTGCTTGTTTTGGTCTTCAAAGCCCCTGGATGACAGGCTCTTATGAGCCACCATGCCAGTTGGCTGAATTTATTGTTAAAAGGCAATCAGAGAGACTGGGCCGGGTGCTGTGACTCACGCCAGCAATCTTAGCACTTTGGGTGGCTTAGGTGGGCTGGTCTTCTGAGGTCACGAGTTTGAGGTCAGCCTGAGCATTCCAGTGAATACCCACCTCACATAATAAAAACATAAAAAAATAAGAGAAAAGTAATAAGACTGATGAGTGTGTGCAATTGTAACAAAATGAGGTGCTGGGACACTTCACATTCTGCCCCGTTTTTCTTGATGACCTACTGTTTCCCTTTTGTCACCCAGGCTGTAGTGCATCAGTGTGATTTTGGCTTATTGAAACACCTGCCTTTTGGGTTTTGTGATTTTCCTGCCAATGCCCTTCAAGTAGCTGGGGTTGCAGGTGTCCACAAAACCACATCCAGATAAGTTTCTGTTTTTTTTTTTTTTTTTTGTACCTCAAATCTATCTGTATTTGATTTCTACTGAAAAGCCAAATCAGCAAGAAAAAAAAATACGAAACTCTGCTCCCCTTTCTGAGACATGCTTGCGCTGGGGCCACACCAGCCTTCTGTGTAGCATTCCAATTTTAGTATAGGTGCTGCTGAGGCAAGCACATGCCATGCCTGGCTCAGCTTTTTTATGTTTTTCTGTTTTCATGTTTCTTATAGGGAATGGGTTGCACTGTTTCATTCGAGACCTGTCTCAAATCTGTGACTTCACGATCCACCCACCTTGGCATTCCAATTTCTGGGAGAACAGGCGTGTCCCACAGAGCCCAACCCAAGTTCTGTTTTCGTTTTAAAGATGGGGTTTCACCACGTTGGACTGGTTGGTCGCGAACCTGAAACCTCATGTGATTTGCTTCTTTTGGTCTTCAAAGCCCCTGGATGACAGGCTCTTATGAGCCACCATGCCAGTTGGCTGAATTTATTGTTAAAAGGCAATCAGAAAGACTGGGCCGGGTGCTGTGACTCATGCAAGCATTCCTAGCATTTTTGGAGGCCTATATGGGCGGGTCACCTGAGGTCAGAAGTTTGAGGTCAGCCTGGGCATCCTGGGAAAACCCACCTCACTTAAAGAAGGCGAGAAAGAAATTAGAAAAGAAATCAGAAAAATTAGTGTGTACAATTGTAAGAAAATGAGGTGCCTGTGACTCATCCCCAAGCCCCGCCTTTGTTTATGATGTACTGTTTCCTCTTGTCACTTAGGCTGGAGTGCATCAGTGTGATCTTGGCTTCTTGCAACACCTGCCTTTTGGTTTTAAGCTATTGTCCTGACAATACCCTTCAGGTAGCTTGGGTTGCAGAAGTCCACACCACCACGTCTAGCTAACTTTCTATTTTTTTTTTTTTGTACCTGAAATCTTTCTATATTTCATTTTTACAAAACAGCCACAGGGGCAAAAAAAAAAAAAAATTACAGAACACTGCACCCATTTGCTTGTCATTTTTTTGCTGCAGCCAGGCTGGCATTCTTTGTAGCATTCCAATTTTAGTTTAGGTGCTGCTGACGCGAGCACATGCCATGCCTGGCTCAGCTTTTTATGTTTTTCTGTTTTCATGTTTCTTATAGGGAGCCGGTTGTGCTGCATCCTTCGAGGCCTGTCTCGAAGATGTGACCTCACAATCCACCTGCCTTGACATTCCAAAGTGCTGGGATTACAGGCATGAGCTGCCGAGCCCAATGCAAGTTTTGTTTTTGTTTTAAAGATGGGATATCACCAAGTTGGACTGGTCTGTCTCAAACCTGAAACCTCGCATGTTCTGCCCACCTCAGTCTTCAAAGCTCCTGGATGACACGCTCCCATGCACCACTGTGCCCAGCTGGCTAAATTTGTTGTTCAAAAAGAAATCAGAGAGACTGGGCCAGGTGCTTTGACTCACACCAGCATTCCTAGCACTTTAGGAGGCCTAGGTGGGTGGGGCACCTGAGGTCAGGAGTTCGACATCAGCCTGGGTATCCAGGAGAAAACGTACATCACTTAAAAAAATAAAAACAAAAAGAAAAGAAATCAGACAGATAAGTGTGTACAATTGAAATAAAATGAAGTGCCGGGTGACTCCACCCTTCGCCCTGTCTTTCTTTATGATGTACTGTTTTCCTCTTGTCACTTAGGCTGGAGTGCATCAGTGTGATCTTGGCTCATTGCAACACCTGCCTTTTGGGTTTAAGTGATTGTCCTGCCAATGCCCTTCAAGTACCTGGGGTTGCAGATGTTCACACCACCACATCTAGCTAACTTTATTTATTTATTTTTGTACCTGAAATCTTTCTGTATTTCATTTTTACAAAACAGCCACAGGGGCAAAAAAAAAAAAAAATACAGAACGCTGCACCCATTTGCTTGTCATTTTTTTGCTGCAGCCAGGCTGGCATTCTTTGTAGCATTCCAATTTTAGTTTAGGTGCAGCTGAAGCAAACATATGCCATGCCCGGATCCGGTTTTTTATGTTTTTCTGTTTTCATGTTTCTTATAGGGAGCCGGTTGTGCTGCATCCTTCGAGGCCTGTCTCGAAGATGTGACCTCACAATCCACCTGCCTTGACATTCCAAAGTGCTGGGATTACAGGCATGAGCTGCCAAGCCCAATGCAAGTTTTGTTTTTGTTTTAAAGATGGGATATCACCAAGTTGGACTGGTCTGTCTCGAACCTGAAACCTCGCATGTTCTGCCCACCTCAGTCTTCAAAGCTCCTGGATGACACGCTCCCATGCACCACTGTGCCCAGCTGGCTAAATTTGTTGTTCAAAAAGAAATCAGAGAGACTGGGCCAGGTGCTTTGACTCACACCAGCATTCCTAGCACTTTAGGAGGCCTAGGTGGGTGGGGCACCTGAGGTCAGGAGTTCGACATCAGCCTGGGCATCCTGGGAAAACCCACCTCACTTAAAAAAAAAAAACAAAAGAAAAGAAATCAGACAGATAAGTGTGTACAATTGAAATAAAATGAAGTGCCGGGTGACTCCACCCTTCGCCCTGTCTTTCTTTATGATGTACTGTTTCCTCTTGTCACTTAGGCTGGAGTGCATCAGTGTGATCTTGGCTCATTGCAACACCTGCCTTTTGGGTTTAAGTGATTTTCCTGCCAATGCCCTTCAAGTAGCTGGGGTTGCAGGTGTCCACACAACCACATCCAGATAACTTTCTGTTTTTTTTTTGTACCTGAAATCTTTCTGTATTTCATTTCTACTGAAAAGCCAAATCAGCAAGAAAAAAATACGAAACTCTGCTCCCCTTTCTGAGACATGCTTGCACTGTGGCCATGCCAGCCTTCTGTGTAGCATTCCAATTTTAGTATAGGTGCTGACTGAGCACATGCCATGCCTGGCTCAGCTTTTTATGTTTTTCTGTTTTCATGTTTCTTATAGGAATGGGTTGCACTGTTTCATTCGAGACCTGTCTCAAACCTGTGACTTCACGATCCACCCACCTCGGCATTCCAATTTCTGGGAGAACAGGCGTGTCCGCAGAGCCCAACCCAAGTTCTGTTTTCGTTTTAAAGATGGGGTTTCACCACGTTGGACTGGTCAGTCGAACCTGAAACCTCATGTGATTTGCTTGTTTTGGTCTTCAAAGCCTGGATGACAGGCTCTTATGAGCCACCATGCCAGTTGGCTGAATTTATTGTTAAAAGGCAATCAGAGAGACTGGGCCGGGTGCTGTGACTCATGCAAGCATTCCTAGCACTTTAGGAGGCCTAGGTGGGTGGGGCACCTGAGGTCAGAAGTTTGAGGTCAGCCTGGGTATCCCAGTGAAAACCCACCTCACTTAAAAAAAAAAAACAAAAGAAAAGAAATCAGAAAATTACTGTGTACAATTGTAACAAAACAAGCTGCCGGGTGACTCCACCCCGCCGCCCCACCTTTTGTTGTGATGTACTGTTTCCTGTTGTCACCCAGGCTGGAGTGCATCAGTGCAATCATGGCTTATTGCAACACCTGCCTTTTGGGTTTAAGTGATTTTCCTGCCAATGCCCTTCTAGTAGGTGGGGTTCAAGTGTCCACATGACCACGTCCAGCTAACTTTCTATTTTTTTCTGTACCTCAAATCTATCTGTATTTGATTTCTGCAAAACAGCAACAGTGGCAAAAAAAAAAAAAATACAGAACACTGCACCCATTTGCTTGTCATTTTTTGCTGCAGCCAGGCTGGCATTCTTTGTAGCATTCCAATTTTAGTTTAGGTGCAGCTGAAGCAAACATATGCCATGCCGGATCCGGTTTTTTATGTTTTTCTGTTTTCATGTTTCTTATAGGGAGCGGTTGTGCTGCATCCTTCGAGGCCTGTCTCGAAGATGTGACCTCACAATCCACCTGCCTTGACATTCCAAAGTGCTGCAATTACTAGCATAAGCCTCTGAGACCAACCAAAGTTTTGTTTTTGTTTTAAAGATGGGGTTTCACTATGTTGGTCGGGTCGATCTCAAACCTGCAACCTAGTGTGATTTGCCCACTTTGGCCTTTGAAGTGCCTGGATGACAGGCTCCCATGAGCTGTCATCATGCTCACCATGCTCAAATGGCTGACTTTATTGTTAAAAGGAAATCAGAGAGACTGAGCCAGGTGCTTTGACTCACACCAGCATTCCTAGCACTTTAGGAGGCCTAGGTGGGTGGGGCACCTGAGGTCAGGAGTTTGAGGTCAGCCTGGGCATCCTGGGAAAACCCACCTCACTTTAAAAAGGAGAAAAGAGAAAGAAAAGAAATCAGACAGATAAGTGTGTACAATTGAAATAAAATGAAGTGCCGGGTGACTCCACCCTTCGCCCTGTCTTTCTTTATGATGTACTGTTTCTCTCTTGTCACCCAGACTGGAGTGCATCAGTGTGATCTTGGCTCATTGCAACACCTGCCTTTTGGGTTTAAGTGATTGTCCTGCCAATGCCCTTCAAGTACCTGGGGTTGCAGATGTTCACACCACCACATCCAGCTAACTTTTTATTTTTTTCTGTACCTCAAATCTATCTGTATTTGATTTCTACAAAACACACAAAGTGGCAAAAAAATTAAATATATATATATATATATATATATATATATATATATATATACACAGAATGCCGCACCCCTTTGCATTTCATTTTTTCTCTGCGGCCAGGCTGGCCTTCTTTGTGGTGTCCCAATTTCAGTGTAGGTGCTGCTGAAGCGAGCACATGCTGTGCCCTGCTCAGCTTTTTTATGTTCTTCTGTTTTTATGTTTCTTATAAAGAGCGGGTTGCACTGTGTCATTCGAGGCCAGTCTCAAATCTGTGACCTCACAAATTGCCTGCCTCAGCGTTCCAAAGTGCTGCAATTACTAGCATGAGCCTCTGAGACCAACCAAAGTTTTGTTTTTGTTTTAAAGATGGGGTTTCACTATGTTGGTCGGGTCGATCTCAAACCTGCAACCTAGCGTGATTTGCCCACTTTGGCCTTTGAAGTGCCTGGATGACAGGCTCCCATGAGCTGTCATCATGCTCACCATGCTCAAATGGCTGACTTTATTGTTAAAAAGGAAATCAGAGAGACTGAGCCAGGAACTGTGACTCACACCAGCAATCCTAGCAGTTTGGGAGGCCGAGGTGGACGTGTCACCTGAAGTCACGAGTTCGAGGTCAGCCTGGGCATGCTGGTGAAAACCCACCTCACTTTAAAAAAGGAGAAAAAGAGAAAGAATAGAAATCAGACAGATCAATGTGTATAATTGTAACAAAATGAGGTACCAGGTGACTACACACCCGCCCTGTCTTTCTTTATGATGTACTGTTTTCCTCTTGTCACCCAGGCTGGAGTGCATCAGTTCAATCTTGGCTTATTGCAACACCTGCCTTTTGGGTTTAAGTGATTTTCCCACCAATGCCCTTAAAGTAGTTGGGGTTGCAGGAGTCCACACAACCACGTCCAGCTCACTTTCTTTCTTTTTTTTTTGTACCTCAAATTTATCTGTATTTGATTTCTGCAAAACAGCAACAGTGGCAAAAAAAAAAAAAAGCAAAGCACTGCACCCCTTTGCGTGTCATGCTCGTGCTGCGGCCATGCCGGCCTTCTGTGTAGCGTTTCAATTTTAGTGTAGGTGCTTCTGAAGTGAGCCCATGCCATGCCCGGCTCAGCTTTTTTATATTTTTCTGTTTTTATGTTTTTTATAGGGAGCAAGTTGCGCTGTGTCATTCAAGGCCAGTCTCAAACCTGTGATCTCATGATCTGCCTGATTCCGCACTCCAAAGTGCTGGGATTACAGGTGTGAGCCACCGATCTCAACCTGAGTTTTGTTTTCATTTTAAAGACGGGGTTGCACCATGTTGGACTGGCCAGTCTCAAACCCAAAACGTTGTGTGATCCACTTGCCTTGGTTTTCAAAGGGCCTGGATGAAGAGATTTCATGAGCCACTGTGTCCAGCTGGCTAAATTTATTGTTTAAAAAGAAATCAGAAAGCCTGTGCCAGGCGCTGTGACTCACGCCAGCAATCCTAGCAGTTTGGGAGGCTGAGGTGGGCGTGTCACCTGCAGTCATGAGTTCAAGGTCAGCCTGGGCATCCCGGAGAAAACCCACCTCACTTAAAAAAGAAGAAAAAGAAAAAAAAAAGAAATCAGATTAGTGTGTACAATTGTAGCAAAACAAGATGCCAGGTGACCTCAGCCTTCACCCCACCTTTCTGTATGATGTACAGTTTCCCTCTTGTCACCAAGGCTGGAGTGCAGAAGCGTAACCTTGGCTTATTGCAACACTTGCCTTTTGGGTTTAAGCATTTGTCCTGTAAATTCCCTTCAAGTAGCTGGGGTTACATGCATCCACACCACTACGTCCAGCTAACTTTCTATATATATTTTTTTGTACCTGAAATCTGTCTGTATTTGATTTCTACAAAACAGCCACAGTGGCAAAAAAAAAAAAAAAAAAAAGCGCTGCACCCCTTTGCGTGTCATGCTCGTGCTGCGGCCATGCTGGCCTTCTGTGTAGCATTTCAATTTTAGTGTAGGTGCTTCTGAAGTGATCCCATGCCATGCCCGGCTCAGCTTTTTTATATTTTTCTGTTTTTATGTTTTTTATAGGGAGCAAGTTGCGCTGTGTCATTCAAGGCCAGTCTCAAACCTGTGATCTCATGATCTGCCTGATTCGGCACTCCAAAGTGCTGGGATTACAGGCGTGAGCCACCAATCTCAACCTGAGTTTTGTTTTCATTTTAAAGACGGGATTGCACCATGTTGGACTGGCCAGTCTCAAACCCAAAACCTTGTGTGATCCGCTTGCCTTGGTTTTCAAAGGGCCTGGATGACAAGATTTCATGAGCCACTGTGTCCAGCTGGCCAAATTTATTGTTTAAAAAGAAATCAGAAAGCCTGTGCCAGGCGCTGTGACTCACAGCATGGCACATGCCATGCCCGGCCAGCAATCCTAGCAGTTTGGGAGGCTGAGGTGGGCGTGTCACCTGCAGTCACGAGTTCGAGGTCAGCCTGGGCATCCCGGAGAAAACCCACCTCACTTAAAAAAGAAGAAAAAGAAAAAAAAAGAAATCAGATTAGTGTGTACAATTGTAGCAAAACAAGATGCCAGGTGACCTCACCCTTCACCCCACCTTTCTGTATGATGTACAGTTTCCCTCTTGTCACCAAGGCTGGAGTGCAGAAGTGTAACCTTGGCTTATTGCAACACCTGCCTTTTGGGTTTAAGCATTTGTCCTGTAAATTCCCTTCAAGTAGCTGGGGTTACAGGCATCCACACCACTACGTCCAGCTAACTTTCTATATATATTTTTGTACCTGAAATCTGTCTGTATTTGATTTCTACAAAACAGCCACAGCGGCAAAAAAAAAAAAAAAAGCTGCACCCCTTTGTGTGTCATGCTTGTGCTGTGGCCATGCCGGCCTTCTGTGTAGCATCCCAGTTTTAGTGTAGGTGCTCCCGAAGCAAGCACATGCCATGCCCGGCTCAGCATTTTTATGTTTTTATGTTTTTATAGGGAGCAAGTTGCTGTGTCATTCAAGGCCAGTCTCAAACCTGTGATCTCATGATCTGCCTGATTCGGCACTCCAAAGTGCTGGGATTACAGGCGTGAGCTGCCGAGCCCAACCTGAGTTTTGTTTTCATTTTAAAGATGGGGTTGCACCATGTTGGACTGGCCAGTCTCAAACCCAAAACCTTGTGTGATCCACTTGCCTTGGTTTTCAAAGGGCCTGGATGACAAGATTTCATGAGCCACTGTGTCCAGCTGGCTAAATTTATTGTTTAAAAGAAATCAGAAAGCCTGTGCCAGGCGCTGTGACTCACGCCAGCAATCCTAGCAGTTTGGGAGGCTGAGGTGGGCGTGTCACCTGCAGTCATGAGTTCAAGGTCAGCCTGGGCATCCCGGAGAAAACCCACCTCACTTAAAAAGGATAAAAGAAAAGAAAAGAAATCAGATTAGTGTGTACAATTGTAGCAAAACAAGATGCCAGGTGACCTCACCCTTCACCTTTCTGTATGATGTACAGTTTCCCTCTTGTCACCAAGGCTGGAGTGCAGAAGCGTAACCTTGGCTTATTGCAACACTTGCCTTTTGGGTTTAAGCATTTGTCCTGTAAATTCCCTTCAAGTAGCTGGGGTTACATGCATCCACACCACTACGTCCAGCTAACTTTCTATATATATTTTTTGTACCTGAAATCTGTCTGTATTTGATTTCTACAAAACAGCCACAATGGCAAAAAAAAAAAAGCTGCACCCTTTGTGTGTCATGCTTGTGCTGGCCATGCCGGCCTTCTGTGTAGCATCCCAATTTTAGTGTAGGTGCTGCTGAAGCGAGCACATGCCATGCCCGGCTCAGCTTTTTATATTTTCTGTTTTTATGTTTTTATAGGGAGCAAGTTGCTGTGTCATTCAAGGCCAGTCTCAAACCTGTGATCTCATGATCTGCCTGATTCCGCACTCCAAAGTGCTGGGATTACAGGTGTGAGCCACCGATCTCAACCTGAGTTTTGTTTTCATTTTAAAGACGGGGTTGCACCATGTTGGACTGGCCAGTCTCAAACCCAAAACCTTGTGTGATCCACTTGCCTTGGTTTTCAAAGGGCCTGGATGACAAGATTTCATGAGCCACTGTGTCCAGCTGGCTAAATTTATTGTTTAAAAGAAATCAGAAAGCCTGTGCCAGGCGCTGTGACTCACGCCAGCAATCCTAGCAGTTTGGGAGGCTGAGGTGGGCGTGTCACCTGCAGTCATGAGTTCAAGGTCAGCCTGGGCATCCCGGAGAAAACCCACCTCACTTAAAAAGGATAAAAGAAAAGAAAAGAAATCAGACAGATCAGTGTGTACAATTGTAACAAAATGAGGTACCAGGTGACTACACACCCCGCCCTGTCTTTCTTTATGATGTACTGTTTCCTGTTGTCACCCAGGCTGGAGTGCATCAGTGCAATCTTGGCTTATTGCAACACCTGCCTTTTGGGTTTAAGCGATTGTCCTGCCAATGCCCTTCAAGTAGCTGGGGTTACATGCATCCACACCACTACGTCCAGCTAACTTTCTATTTTTTTTTGTACCTCAAATCTATCTGTATTTGATTTCTACAAAACAGCAACAGCAGCAAAAGAGAAAACAAAAACAAAAAACAGAGCGCTGCACCCCTTTGCGTGTCATGCTCATGCTGTGGCCATGCCGGCCTTCTGTGTAGCGTTTCAATTTTAGTGTAGGTGCTTCTGAAGTGAGCCCATGCCATGCCCGGCTCAGCTTTTTTATATTTTTCTGTTTTTATGTTTTTTATAGGGAGCAAGTTGCGCTGTGTCATTCAAGGCCAGTCTCAAACCTGTGATCTTATGATCTGCCTGATTCGGCACTCCAAAGTGCTGGGATTACAGGTGTGAGCCACCGATCTCAACCTGAGTTTTGTTTTCATTTTAAAGATGGGGTTGCACCATGTTGGACTGGCCAGTCTCAAACCCAAAACCTTGTGTGATCCGCTTGCCTTGGTTTTCAAAGGGCCTGGATGACAAGATTTCATGAGCCACTGTGTCCAGCTGGCTAAATTTATTGTTTAAAAAGAAATCAGAAAGCCTATGCCAGGTGCTGTGACTCACGCCAGCAATCCTAGCAGTTTGGGAGGCTGGGGTGGGCGTGTCACCTGCAGTCACGAGTTTAAGGTCAGCCTGGGCATCCCAGAGAAAACCCACCTCACTTAAAAAAGAAGAAAAAGAAAAAAAAAAGAAATCAGATTAGTGTGTACAATTGTAGCAAAACAAGATGCCAGGTGACCTCAGCCTTCACCCCACCTTTCTGTATGATGTACAGTTTCCCTCTTGTCACCAAGGCTGGAGTGCAGAAGTGTAACCTTGGCTTATTGCAACACCTGCCTTTTGGGTTTAAGCATTTGTCCTGTAAATTCCCTTCAAGTAGCTGGGGTTACATGCATCCACACCACTACGTCCAGCTAACTTTCTATATATATTTTTTTGTACCTGAAATCTGTCTGTATTTGATTTCTACAAAACAGCCACAGGGGCAAAAAAAAAAATGCGCTGCACCCCTTTGTGTGTCATGCTTGTGCTGTGGCCATGCCTGCCTTCTGTGTAGCATCCCAGTTTTAGTGTAGGTGCTCCCGAAGCAAGCACATGCCATGCCCGGCTCAGCATTTTTATGTTTTTATGTTTTTTATAGGGAGCAGGTTGTGCTGTGTCATTCGAGGCCAGTCTTGAACCTGTGACCTAACGATCCACTTGCCTAGGCATTCCGAGGAGCTGGGATTACAGACGTGAGCTGCCGAGCCCAATCCAAGTTTTGTTTTCATTTTAAAGATGGGGTTTCACCATGTTGGATTGGCCAGTCTCAAACCCGCAAACTTGCGTGATCTGCCCCCCTTGGTCTTCAAAGCTCCTGGATAACAGGCTCCCATGAGCCACCATGCCTGGCTTGCTGAATTTATTGTTAAAAATCAGAGAAACTGGACTGGGCACTGTGTCTCATGCAAGCATTCCTAGCACTTAAGAAGACCTAGGTGGGTGGGTCACCTGAGGTCAGGAGTTTGAGGTCATCCTTGGCATCCTGGTGAAAACCCACCTCATTTAAAAAAGAAGTAAAAGAAAAAGAAAAGAAATCAGACAGATCAGTGTGTACAATTGTAACAAAACAAGGTGCCAGGTGACTCCATCCCCCACCCTGCCTTTCTTTATGGGGTACTGTTTCCCTCTTGTCACCCAGGCTGGGATGCATCAGTGCAATCTTGGCTTATTGCAACACCATCCTTTTGGGTTTAAGCGATTGTCCTGCCAATGCCCTTCAAGTAGCTGGGGTTTCTATTGTCCACACCACCACATCCAGCTAACTTTCTATTTTTTGTACCTCAAATCTATCTGCATTTGATTTCTACAAAACAGCCACAGCAGCAAAAAAAAAAATATATATATATATATATATATATATATATATATATATGGAACACTGCACCCCTTTGCATGTCATTCTTTTGCTGCGGCCATGCCGGCCTTTTTTGAAGGATTTTAATTTTAGTGTAGGTGCTGCCAAAGCGAGCACATGCCATACCCGACTCAGCTTTTTTATGTTTTTCTGATTGTTTTAGGAGCAGGTTGCGCTGTGTCTTTCGAGGCCAGTCTTGAACCTGTGACCTCACGATCTGCCCACCTCGGCATTCCAAAGTGCTGGGATTACAGGTGTGAGCCACCGATCTCAACCTGAGTTTTGTTTTCATTTTAAAGATGGGGTTTCACCGTGTTGGTCAGGCCAGTCTCGAACCCGCAACATCACGTTATCGGCCACCTTGGTATTTAAAGCGCCTAGATGACAGGCTTCTATGAGCCACCATGCCCCTCTGGCTGAATTAATCGTTTCAAAAAGAATCAGAGAGACAGGGCCGGGCCCTGTGACTCACATCAGCATTTCTAGCATTTTAGGAGGACTAGGTTTGTGGGTCACCTGAGGTCAGGAGTTTTAGGTCAGCCTGGGTATCCCAGTGAAAACCCACCTCACTTAAAAAAAAAAAAAAAAGAAAAGAAATCAGAAAAATTACTGTGTACAATTGTAACAAAACAAGGTGCCAGGTGACTCCATCCCCACCCTGCCTTTCTTTATGATGTACTGTTTCCTCTTGTCACCCAGGCTGGGATGCATCAGTGCAATCTTGGCTTATTGCAACACCATCCTTTTGGGTTTAAGCGATTGTCCTGCCAATGCCCTTCAAGTAGCTGGGGTTTCTATTGTCCACACCACCACATCCAGCTAACTTTCTATTTTTTGTACCTCAAATCTATCTGCATTTGATTTCTACAAAACAGCCACAGCAGCAAAAAAAAAAATATATATATATATATATATATATATATATATATATATATATACTGCACCCCTTTGCATGTCATTCTTTTGCTGCGGCCATGCCGGCCTTTTTTGAAGGATTTTAATTTTAGTGTAGGTGCTGCCAAAGCGAGCACATGCCATACCCGACTCAGCTTTTTTATGTTTTTCTGATTGTTTTAGGAGCAGGTTGCGCTGTGTCTTTCGAGGCCAGTCTTGAACCTGTGACCTCACGATCTGCCCACCTCGGCATTCCAAAGTGCTGGGATTCCAGACGTGAGCCACCGAGCCCAACCAAAGTTTTGTTTTGTTTTCAAGATGGGGTTTCACCGTGTTGGTCAGGCCAGTCTCGAACCCGCAACATCACGTTATCGGCCACCTTGGTATTTAAAGCCCCTAGATGACAGGCTTCTATGAGCCACCATGCCCCTCTGGCTGAATTAATCGTTTCAAAAAGAATCAGAGAGACAGGGCGGGCCCTGTGACTCACATCAGCATTTCTAGCATTTTAGGAGGACTAGGTGTGTGGGTCACCTGAGTCAGAAGTTTGAGGTCAGCCTGGGTATCCCAGTGAAAACCCACCTCACTTAGAAAAAGAGAAAACAAAAAAGAAATCAGAAAAATTACTGTGTACAATTGTAACAAAACAAGCTGCCGGGTGACTCCACCCCCGCCCCACCTTTTGTTGTGATGTACTGTTTCCCTGTTGTCACCCAGGCTGGAGTGCATCAGTGCAATCATGGCTTATTGCAACACCTGCCTTTTGGGTTTAAGTGATTTTCCTGCCAATGCCCTTCTAGTAGGTGGGGTTCAAGTGTCCACATGACCACGTCCAGCTAACTTTCTATTTTTTTTCTGTACCTCAAATCTACCTGTATTTGATTTCTATAAAACAGCCACAGCAGAAAAAAAAAAATCAAAATGCTGCACCTTTTCACGTGTTATGATTGCACTGCAGCCATGGTGGCCTTTAGTGTAGCATCCCAATTTTAGTGTAGGTGCTGCTGAAGTGAGCACATTCCATGCCTGGGTCCACTTTTTTATGTTTTTTATAGGGAGTGAGTTGCGCTGTGTCATTCAAGGCCAGTCTCGAACCTGCCCGCCTTGGCATTCCAAAGCGCTGGGATTACAGGCAAGAGCTGCCGAGCCCAACCCAGGTTTTGTTTTCATTTTAAAGACAGGGTTTCACCATGTTGAAAGGGCTGGTCTCAAACACACAACCTCATGTAATCAGCCCACCTTGGTCTTCGAAGCAGCTGGATCACAGGCTTCCATGAACCACCATGCCCAGACGGCCGACATTACTCTTAAAAAAGAAATCCGAGGGACTCGGCCGGGTGCTGTGACTCACGTCAATATTCCTAACACTTTGGGAGGCTGAGGTGGGAGGGTCACCTTAGGTCAGGTGTTTGAGGTCTGCCTGGGCATCTTGGTAAAAACCCACCTCACTTAAAAAAGGATAAAAAGAAAAAGAAAAGAAATCAGACAGATCAATGTGTACAATTGTAACAAAATGAGGTGCTGGGTGATTCCACTCCCTAACCCGCCTTTCTTTATGACGTAGTTTTCCTCTTGTCACTCAAGCTGGAGTGCATCGGTGCGATCTTGGCATATTGCAACACCTGCCTTTTGGGTTTAAGTGATTGTCCGGCCAATGCCCTTCAAGTAGCTGGGATGGCAGTTTTCCACACTTCCACGTCCAGCTAACTTTCTATTTTTTTTTTTGTACCTTAAATATGTCTGTATTTGATTTCTGCAAATCAGCCACAGCAGAAATTTTTTAAAAATATGGAATGCTGCACCTTTTTGCATCTCATTTTTTCACTGCGGCCAGGCCAGCCTTCTTTTTAGCATCCTAATTTTAGTGTAGGTGCTGCTGAAGTGAGCACATTCCATGCCTGGGTCCACTTTTTTATGTTTTTTATAGGGAGTGAGTTGCACCATGTCATTCAAGGCCAGTCTCGAACCTGCCCGCCTTGGCATTCCAAAGCTCTGGGATTACAGGCGAGAGCTGCCGAGCCCAACCCAGGTTTTGTTTTCGTTTTAAAGACAGGGTTTCACCATGTTGAAAGGGCTGGTCTCAAACACACAACCTCATGTAATCAGCCCACCTTGGTCTTCGAAGCACCTGGATCACAGGCTTCCATGAACCACCATGCCCAGACGGCCGACATTACTCTTAAAAAAGAAATCCGAGGGACTCGGCCGGGTGCTGTGACTCACGTCAATATTCCTAACACTTTGGGAGGCTGAGGTGGGAGGGTCACCTTAGGTCAGGTGTTTGAGGTCTGCCTGGGCATCTTGGTAAAAACCCACCTCACTTAAAAAAGGATAAAAAGAAAAAGAAAAGAAATCAGACAGATCAATGTGTACAATTGTAACAAAATGAGGTGCTGGGTGATTCCACCCCCTACCCCGCCTTTCTTTATGACGTACTGTTTTCCTCTTGTCACTCAAGCTGGAGTGCATCAGTGCGATCTTGGCATATTGCAACACCTGCCTTTTGGGTTTAAGCGATTGTCCCGCCAATGCCCTTCAAGTAGCTGGGATGGCAGTTTTCCACACTTCCACGTCCAGCTAACTTTCTATTTTTTTTTTGTACCTTAAATATGTCTGTATTTGATTTCTGCAAAACAGCCACAGCAGAAATTTTTTAAAAATATGGAATGCTGCACCTTTTTGCATCTCATTTTTCACTGCGGCCAGGCCAGCCTTCTTTTAGCATCCCAATTTTAGTGTAGGTGCTGCTGAAGTGAGCACATTCCATGCCTGGGTCCACTTTTTTATGTTTTTTATAGGGAGTGAGTTGCACCATGTCATTCAAGGCCAGTCTCGAACCTGCCCGCCTTGGCATTCCAAAGCTCTGGGATTACAGGCGAGAGCTGCCGAGCCCAACCCAGGTTTTGTTTTCGTTTTAAAGACAGGGTTTCACCATGTTGAAAGGGCTGGTCTCAAACACACAACCTCATGTAATCAGCCCACCTTGGTCTTCGAAGCAGCTGGATCACAGGCTTCCATGAACCACCATGCCCAGACGGCCGACGTTACTCTTAAAAAAGAAATCCGAGGGACTCGGCCGGGTGCTGTGACTCACGTCAATATTCCTAACACTTTGGGAGGCTGAGGTGGGAGGGTCACCTTAGGTCAGGTGTTTGAGGTCTGCCTGGGCATCTTGGTAAAACCCACCTCACTTAAAAAGGATAAAAAGGAAAAGAAATGAAATCAGACAGATCAATGTGTACAATTGTAACAAAATGAGGTGCTGGGTGATTCCACCCCCCACCCCGCCTTTCTTTATGACGTACTGTTTTCCTCTTGTCACTCAAGCTGGAGTGCATCAGTGTGATCTTGGCTTATTGCAACACCTGCCTTTTGGGTTTAAGCGATTGTCCCGCCAATGCCCTTCAAGTAGCTGGGATGGCAGTTTTCCACACTTCCACGTCCAGCTAACTTTCTATTTTTTGTACCTTAAATATGTCTGTATTTGATTTCTGCAAAACAGCCACAGCAGAAATTTTTTAAAAATATGGAATGCTGCAACTTTTTGCATCTCATTTTTTCACTGCGGCCAGGCCAGCCTTCTTTTTAGCATCCTAATTTTAGTGTAGGTGCTGCTGAAGCAAGCACATGCCAGGCCTGGCTCAGCTTTTTATGTTTTTCTGTTTTTATGTTTTTATAGGGAGTGAGTTGCACCATGTCATTCACGGCCAGTCTCAAAACTGTGACCTCAGGATCCGCTCGCTTCAGCCTTCCAAAGTGCTGGGATTGCAGGCATGAGCCACGAGCCCAACCCATGTTTTGTTTTCGATTTAAATGGGTTTTTCCATGTTTGTCAGGCCGGTCTCAAACCTGCAACCCCAAGTGATCTGCCCGCCTTGGTCTCCAAAGTGCCGTGATGACAGGCTCTCGTGAGCCACTGTGACTAGTTGGCCAAATTTATTGTTAAAAAGAAATGAGAGACTGGGCCAGGTGCTGTGACTCACGCCAAAAGTCCTAGAACTTTGGCAGGACGAAGTGGGTAGGTCACCTGAGGTCACGAGTTTGAGGTCAGCCTGGGCATCCCAGGAAAACCCACCTCATTTTTAAAAAGTAAAAATAAAAATAAAAGAAATCAGACAGATCAATGTGTACAATTGTAACAAAATGAGGTGCTGGGTGATTCCACCCCCTACCCCGCCTTTCTTTATGACGTACTGTTTTCCTCTTGTCACTCAAGCTGGAGTGCATCAGTGCGATCTTGGCATATTGCAACACCTGCCTTTTGGGTTTAAGCGATTGTCCCGCCAATGCCCTTCAAGTAGCTGGGATGGCAGTTTTCCACACTTCCACGTCCAGCTAACTTTCTATTTTTTTTTTGTACCTTAAATATGTCTGTATTTGATTTCTGCAAAACAGCCACAGCAGAAATTTTTTAAAAATATGGAATGCTGCACCTTTTTGCATCTCATTTTTTCACTGCGGCCAGGCCAGCCTTCTTTTTAGCATCCTAATTTTAGTGTAGGTGCTGCTGAAGAGAGCACATGCCATGCCTGGCTCAGCTTTTTTATGTTTTTCTGTTTTTAAGTTTTTTGTAGGGAGTGGGTTGCGCTATGTCATTCATGGCCAGTCTCAAAACTGTAACCTCAGGATCCGCTCGCTTCAGCCTTCCAAAGTGCTGGGATTGCAGGCATGAGCCACCGAGCCCAACCCATGCTTTGTTTTCGATTTAAATGGGTTTTTCCATGTTTGTCAGGCCAGTCTCAAAACTGTCACCTCAGGATCCGCTCGCTTCGGCCTTCCAAAGTGCTGGGATTGCAGGCATGAGCCACGAGCCCAACCCATGCTTTGTTTTCATTTTAAACTGGAGTTTCTCCATGTTTGTTGGGCTGGTTTCTAACCCGCTACCTCACGTGATCTGCCCGCCATGGTCTATGAAGTGCCTTAATGACAGGCTCCCGTGAGCCACTGTGACTAGTTGGCCAAATTTATTGTTAAAAAAGAAATGAGAGAGACAGGGCCAGGCACTGTGACTCATGCCAGCAGTCCTAGCACTTTGGAAGGACAAAGTGGGTGGGTCACCTGAGGTCACGAGTTCAAGGTCAGCCTGGGCATCCCAGTGAAAACCGACCTGGTTTAAAAAAGTGAAAAAAAAATAAAAGGAATCAGACAGATCAGTGTGTACAATTTTAACAAAACAAGGTGCTGGGTAACTCCAAACCCAGCCCGCCTATCTTTATGATGACTGTTTCCCTCTTGTCACCCAGGCTCGAGTGCAATGATGTGATTTTGGTTTACTGCAACATCTGCCTTCTTGGTTCAAGGCATTATCCTGCCTCACCCTCCAAAGTAGCTGGGGTTGCAGGTGTCCACACCACCACGTCCAGCTAAATTTGTATGTGTGTGTGTGTGTACCTCAAATCTATCTGTATTTGATTTCTACCAAACAGGAATGAAAAAAAATTCAGAACACTGAACACCTTTGCATGTCATTCTTTCACTGGGGACAAGTCGGCCTTCTTTGCAGCATCCCAATTTTAGTGTGGATTCTGCCAAACCAAGCACATGCCATGCCCAGCTAAGCTTTCTCATTATTTTCTGTTTTTATGTTTCTGATAGGGAGCGGGTTGCCCTGTGTCATTCGAGGCCAGTCTCAAACCTGTGACCTCACGATCTCCCTACCTTTGCATTTGAAAGTGCTGGGATTACAGGTGTAAGCCGCCAAGCCCAACCCATGTTTTGTTTTCGATTTAAATGGGTTTTTCCATGTTTGTCAGGCCAGTCTCAAACCTGTGACCTCACGATCTCCCTACCTTTGCATTTGAAAGTGCTGGGATTACAGGTGTAAGCCGCCAAGCCCAACCCATGTTTTGTTTTTGTTTTAAAGACAGGATTTCACCATGTTGGACTGGCTGGTCTCGGAAATGCAACCTCGCATGTTCTGCCTGCCTTGGTCTTCAAAGCACCTGGATGACAGGCTTCTATGCACCACTGTGCCTGGCTGGCTAAATTTATTGTTAAAAAGAAATCAGAGAGACTGGGCCAGGCACTGTGACTCACGCCAGCAATCCAGGCAGTTTGGGAGGCCGAGGTGGGCGTGTCACCTGAGGTCACGAGTTCAAGGTCAGCCTGGGCATCCCGGTGAAAACTGACCTCGTTTAAAAAGTGAAAAAATAAATAAAAGGAATCAGACAGATCAGTGTGAACAATTGTAACAAAACGAGGTTCCCAGTGACTCTACCCTTCACCCCACCTTTCTTTATGATGTACTGTTTTCCTCTTGTCACCCAGGCTAAAGTGCAAGGGTGCAATTTTAGTTTATTGCAATATCTGCCTCCTCGGGTCAAGGCATTGTCCTGCCTCAGCCTCCCAAGTAGCTGGGGTTACAGGTGTCCATACCACCACATCCAGACAACTTTTTTTTTTTTGGACCTCAAATCTTTCTGTACTTGATTTCTACAAAACAGCCACAGCAGCAAAAAAAAAAAAAAAAAAAAAAAATTTGGAACGCTGCACCCCTTTGCATGTCATTCTTTCACTGGGGACAAGTCGGCCTTCTTTGCAGCATCCCTATTTTAGTGTAGGTGCTGCTGAAGCGAGCACATGCCATGACCGGCTCAGCTTTTTTATAATTTTTTGTTTTTATGTTTTCTACTGGGAGCAGGTTGCACTGTGTCATTCAAGGCCAGTCTCGAACCTGTGAACTAATGATCCACCCGCCTCAGCATTCCAAAATGCTGGGATTAAGGCATGAGCCGCCGAGCCCAACCCAAGTTTTGTTTTTGTTTTAAAGATGGGGTTTCACCATGTTGTTCGAGCGGGTCTCGAACCCGCAACCTAGAGTGATTTGCCTGCTTTGGTCTTTGAAATTCCTAGGTGACAGGCTCTTGTGAGCCACCATGCCCGGCCAGCCGACTTTAGAGTTAAAAAAGAAATTACAGAGATTGGGATGGGCACTGTGACTCACGCCAGCAATCCAGGCAGTTTGGGAGGCCGAGGTGGGCGTGTCACCTGAGGTCACGAGTTTGAGGTCAGCCTGGGCATCCCATTGAAAACCAACCTCACTTAAAAAAAAAAGAAAAAAAATCAGTCAGATCAGTGTGCACAATTTTAACAAAACAAGGTGCTGGGTAACTCCAAACCCAGCCCCGCCTATCTTTATGATGTACTGTTTCCCTCTTGTCACCCAGGCTGGAGTGGATCAGTGTGATCTTGGCTTATTGCAACACCTGCTTTTTGGTTTTCAGCGAGTGTCCTGACAATGCGCTTCAAGTAGCTTGGGTTGCAGGAGTCCACACCACCACATCCAGCTAATTTTCTATTTTTTTTTTGTACCTCACATTTATCTGTATTTGATTTCTACAAAACAGCCACAGTGGCAAAAAAAGAAAATAAAATATGGAACACTGCAGCCATTTGAGTGTCATCCTTTCACTGCAACCAGGCCAGCCTTCTATGTAGCATCCCAATTTTAGTGTAGGTGCTGCCAAAGCGAGCACATGCCATGCCCAGCTAAGCTTTCTCATTATTTTCTGTTTTTATGTTTCTGATAGGGAGCGGGTTGCACTGTGTCATTCGAGGCCAGTCTCAAACCTGTGACCTCACGATCTCCCTACCTTTGCATTTGAAAGTGCTGGGATTACTGGTGTAAGCCGCCAAGCCCAACCCATGTTTTGTTTTTGTTTTAAAGATGGGATTTCACCATGTTGGACTGGCTGGTCTCGAAAACACAACCTCGCATGTTCTGCCTGCCTTGGTCTTCAAAGCACCTGGATGACAGGCTTCTATGCACCACTGTGCCTGGCTGGCTAAATTTATTGTTAAAAAGAAATGAGAGACTGGGCCAGGCACTGTGACTCACGCCAGCAATCCAGGCAGTTTGGGAGGCCGAGGTGGGCGTGTCACCTGAGGTCACGAGTTCAAGGTCAGCCTGGGCATCCCGGTGAAAACTGACCTCGTTTAAAAAGTGAAAAAATAAATAAAAGGAATCAGACAGATCAGTGTGAACAATTGTAACAAAACGAGGTTCCCAGTGACTCTACCCTTCACCCCACCTTTCTTTATGATGTACTGTTTTCCTCTTGTCACCCAGGCTAAAGTGCAAGGGTGCAATTTTAGTTTATTGCAATATCTGCCTCCTCGGGTCAAGGCATTGTCCTGCCTCAGCCTCCCAAGTAGCTGGGGTTGCAGGTGTCCACACCACCACGTCCAGCTAAATTTGTATGTGTGTGTGTGTGTGTGTGTGTGTGTACCTCAAATCTATCTGTATTTGATTTCTACAAAACAGCCACAGCAGCAAAAAAAAAAAAAAAGAAATCAGAGAGACTGGGCCAGGCACTGTGACTCATGCCAGCAGTCCTAGCACTTTGGGAGGACAAAGTGGGTGGGTCACCTGAGGTCACGAGTTCAAGGTCAGCCTGGGCATCCCGGTGAAAACTGACCTCGTTTAAAAAAAGTGAAAAAATAAATAAAAGGAATCAGACAGATCAGTGTGTAAAATTGTAAAAAAATGAGGTGCCGGGTGACTCCACCCCCGGCACCCTCTTTCTTTATGATGTACTGTTTTCCTCTTGTCACCCAGGCTAAAGTGCAAGGGTGCAATTTTAGTTTATTGCAATATCTGCCTCCTCGGGTCAAGGCATTGTCCTGCCTCAGCCTCCCAAGTAGCTGGGGTTACAGGTGTCCATACCACCACATCCAGATAACTTTTTTTTTTTGGACCTCAAATCTTTCTGTACTTGATTTCTACAAAACAGCCACAGCAGCAAAAAAAAAAAAAAAATTTGGAACGCTGCACCCCTTTGCATGTCATTCTTTCACTGGGGACAAGTCGGCCTTCTTTGCAGCATCCCAATTTTAGTGTAGGTGCTGCTGAAGCGAGCACATGCCATGACCGGCTCAGCTTTTTTATAATTTTTTGTTTTTATGTTTTCTATTGGGAGCAGGTTGCACTGTGTCATTCAAGGCCAGTCTCGAACCTGTGAACTAATGATCCACCCACCTCAGCATTCCAAAGTGCTGGGATTACAGGCATGAGCCACCGAGCCCAACCCAAGTTTTGTTTTTGTTTTAAAGATGGGGTTTCACCATGTTGTTCAAGCGGGTCTTGAACCCGCAACCTAGAGTGATTTGCCTGCTTTGGTCTTTGAACTTCCTAGGTGACAGGCTTTCATGAGCCACCATGCCCAGCCAGCCGACTTTAGAGTTAAAAAAGAAATTAGAGAGATTGGGATGGGCACTGTGACTCATGCCAGCAATCCTAGCACTTTGGGAGGACAAAGTGGGTGGGTCACCTGAGGTCACGAGTTCAAGGTCAGCCTGGGCATCCCGGTGAAAACTGACCTCGTTTAAAAAGTGAAAAAATAAATAAAAGGAATCAGACAGATCAGTGTGTACAATTGTAACAAAACGAGGTGCTGGGTGACTCCACCCCGGCACCCTCTTTCTTTATGATGTACTGTTTTCCTCTTGTCACCCAGGCTAAAGTGCAAGGGTGCAATTTTAGTTTATTGCAATATCTGCCTCATCGGGTCAAGGCATTGTCCTGCCTCAGCCTCCCAAGTAGCTGGGGTTACAGGTGTCCATACCACCACATCCAGATAACTTTTTTTTTTTGGACCTCAAATCTTTCTGTACTTGATTTCTACAAAACAGCCACAGCAGCAAAAAAAAAAAAATATGAAATGCTGCACCCCTTTGCATGTCATTCTTTCACTGGGGACAAGTCGGCCTTCTTTGCAGCATCCCAATTTTAGTGTAGGTGCTGCTGAAGTGAGCACATGCCATGACCAGCTCAGCTTTTTTATAATTTTTTGTTTTTATGTTTTCTATTGGGAGCAGGTTGCACTGTGTCATTCAAGGCCAGTCTCGAACCTGTGAACTAATGATCCACCCACCTCAGCATTCCAAAGTGCTGGGATTACAGTCATGAGCCACCGAGCCCAACCCAAGTTTTGTTTTTGTTTTAAAGATGGGGTTTCACCATGTTGTTCAAGCGGGTCTTGAACCCGCAACCTAGAGTGATTTGCCTGCTTTGGTCTTCGAACTTCCTAGGTGACAGGCTTTCATGAGCCACCATGCCCAGCCAGCCGACTTTAGAGTTAAAAAAGAAATTAGAGAGATTGGGACGGGCACTGTGACTCACGCCAGCAATCCAGGCAGTTTGGGAGGCCGAGGTGGGCGTGTCACCTGAGGTCACGAGTTTGAGGTCAGCCTGGGCATCCCATTGAAAACCAACCTCACTTAAAAAAAAAAAAGAAAAGAAATCAGTCAGATCAGTGTGTACAATTTTAACAAAACAAGGTGCCGGGTAACTCCAAACCCAGCCCCGCCTATCTTTATGATGTACTGTTTCCCTCTTGTCACCCAGGCTGGAGTGGATCAGTGTGATCTTGGCTTATTGCAACACCTGCTTTTTGGTTTTCAGCAAGTGTCCTGACAATGCGCTTCAAGTAGCTTGGGTTGCAGGAGTCCACACCACCACATCCAGCTAATTTTCTAATTTTTTTTTTTGTACCTCACATTTATCTGTATTTGATTTCTACAAAACAGCCACAGTGGCAAAAAAGAAAAAAAAATACGGAACACTGCAGCCATTTGAGTGTCATCCTTTTGCTGCAACCAGGCCAGCCTTCTATGTAGCATCCCAATTTTAGTGTAGGTGCTGCCAAAGCAAGCACATGCCATGCCCAGCTAAGCTTTCTCATTATTTTCTGTTTTTTTATGTTTCTGATAGGGAGCGGGTTGCCCTGTGTCATTCGAGGCCAGTCTCAAACCTGTGACCTCACGATCTCCCTACCTTTGCATTTGAAAGTGCTGGGATTACAGGTGTAAGCCGCCAAGCCCAACCCATGTTTTGTTTTTGTTTTAAAGACAGGATTTCACCATGTTGGACTGGCTGGTCTCGAAAATGCAACCTCGCATGTTCTGCCTGCCTTGGTCTTCAAAGCACCTGGATGACAGGCTTCTATGCACCACTGTGCCTGGCTGGCTAAATTTATTGTTAAAAAAGAAATCAAATAGACTGGGCTGGGTGCTTTGACTCATGCCAGCATTCCTAGAACTTTAGGAGGCCTAGTTGGGCCAGTCACCTGAGGTGAGGAGTTTGAGTTGAGCCTAGCCATCCTGGTGAAAACCCACCTCACTTAAAAAAAAAAAAGAAAAGAAATCAGTCAGATCAGTGTGTACAATTTTAACAAAACAAGGTGCCGGGTAACTCCAAACCCAGCCCGCCTATCTTTATGATGTACTGTTTCCTCTTGTCACCCAGGCTGGAGTGGATCAGTGTGATCTTGGCTTATTGCAACACCTGCTTTTTGGTTTTCAGCGAGTGTCCTGACAATGCGCTTCAAGTAGCTTGGGTTGCAGAAGTCCACACCACCACATCCAGCTAATTTTCTATTTTTTTTTTGTACCTCACATTTATCTGTATTTGATTTCTACAAAACAGCCACAATGGCAAAAAAAAAAAAAATATGAAATGCTGCACCCTTTGTGTGTTATGCTTGCCCTGCAGCCATGCTGGCCTTCTGTGTAGCATCCCAATTTTAGTGTAGGTGCTGCCAAAGCGAGCACATGCCATGCCCAGCTAAGCTTTCTCATTATTTTCTGTTTTTATGTTTCTGATAGGGAGCGGGTTGCCCTGTGTCATTCGAGGCCAGTCTCAAACCTGTGACCTCACGATCTCCCTACCTTTGCATTTGAAAGTGCTGGGATTACAGGTGTAAGCCGCCAAGCCCAACCCATGTTTTGTTTTTGTTTTAAAGATGGGATTTCACCATGTTGGACTGGCTGGTCTCGAAAACGCAACCTCGCATGTTCTGCCTGCCTTGGTCTTCAAAGCACCTGGATGACAGGCTTCTATGCACCACTGTGCCTGGCTGGCTAAATTTATTGTTAAAAAAGAAATCAAATAGACTGGGCTGGGTGCTTTGACTCATGCCAGCATTCCTAGAACTTTAGGAGGCCTAGTTGGGCCAGTCACCTGAGGTGAGGAGTTCGAGTTGAGCCTAGCCATCCTGGTGAAAACCCACCTCACTTAAAAAAAAAAAAGAAATCAGACAGATCAGTGTGAACAATTGTTTAACAAAACGAGGTTCCCAGTGACTCTACCCTTCACCCCACCTTTCTTTATGATGCACTGTTTTCCCTTTGTCACCCAGCCTGGAGTGCCTCAATGCAATCTTGGCTTATTGCAACACCTGCCTTTTGGGTTTAGCAATTGTCCTGCCAATGCCATTCAAGTAGCTGGGGTTGCAGGTGTCCACACAACCATGTCCAGCTAACTTTCTATTTTTTTTGTACCTCAAATATATCTGTATTTGATATATACAAAAAATTCAAATTGGCAGAAAAAAATACGGAATGCTGCACTTCTTTGTGTGTCATGCTTTCACTGCAGCCAGGCTGGCCTTTTTTGTGGCATCCCAATTTCAATGTAGATGCTGCTGAAGCGAGCACATGCCATGCCCGGCTCAGCTTTTTAAGTTTTTCTGTTTATATGTTTTTTATAGAGAGCAGCTTGCTCTGTGTCCTTCGAGGCCAGTCTCAAAACTGTGACCTGACGTTCTGCCTGCCTCAGCATTCCAAAGTCCTGGGATTACAGGCATGAGCCACCGATACCAATCCAAGTTTTGTTTTCATTTTAAAGATGGGGTTTCACCATGTTGGTCGGGTCGATCTCAAACCCGCAAACTAGCGTGATTTGCCCTCTTTTGTCTTTGAAGCACTGAATGACAGGCTCCCATGAGCCACTGTGCCCGGGTAGCTGACTTTATACTTAAAAAAGAAATCAGAGAGACTGGGCCAAGCGCTGTGACTCACACCAGCAATCCTAGCATTTTAGGAGGCCTAGGTGGGCAGGTCACCTGAGGTCAAAAGTTCAAGGTCAGCCTGGGCATCCCAGTGAAAACTCACCTCATTTAAAAAAGAAGAAAAAGAAATCAGACAGATTAGTGTGTACAATTGTAACAAAACTAGGTGCCGGGTGACTCCACCCCCCCGCCTTTCTTTATGACATACTGTTTCCCTCTTCTCACCCAGGCTGGAGTGCATCAGTGCAATCTTGGCTTATTGCAACACCTGCCTCCTGGGTTTAAGCCATTGTCCTGCCAATGCCCTTGAAGTAGCTAAGGTTACAGCAGTCCACACAACCACGTCCAGCTAACATTCTATTTATTTTTGTACCTCAAATCTATCTGTATTTGACTTCTACAAAACAGCCACAATGGCAAAAAAAAAAAAATATGAAATGCTGCACCCCTTTGTGTGTTATGCTTGCCCTGCGGCCACGCTGGCCTTCTGTGTAGTATTTCAATTTCAGTGTAGGTCCTGCTGAAGCGAGCACATGCCATGCCCAGCTCAGCTTTTTTATGTTTTTCTCATTTTATGTTTTTTATATGGAGCAGGTTGCACTGTGTTGTTCGAGGCCAGTCTCGAACCTATGACCTCACTATCCACTCGCCTTGGCATTCAGAAGAGCTGGAATTACAGGTGTGAGCCACTGAGCCCAACCCAAGTTTTGTTTTTGTTTTAAAGATGAGGTTTCACCATGTTGGACTGTCTGGTCTTGAACCCACAAACTCACGTGATCCACCCACCTTGGTCTTCAAAGCTCCTGGATGACAGGCTCCCATGAGCCAACGTGCCCGGCTGGCTGAATTTATCATTACAAAAGAAATCAGAGACTGGGTTGGGCCCTGTGACTTATGTCAGCATTCTTAGCATTTTAGGAGGCCTAAGTGGGTGGGTCACCTGAGGTCAAAAGTTTGAGGTCAGCCTGGGCATCCTGGTGAAAACCCACCTCACTTAAAAAAGGAGAAAATGAAAAAGAAAAGAAATCAGACATCACTGTGTACAAGTGTAACAAAACGAGGTGCTGGGTGACTCCACCACCCTCCCCACCTTTCTTTATGACATACTGTTTACCTCTTGTCACTCAGGCTGGAGTGCATCAGTGCGATCTTGGCTTATTGCAACACCTGCCTTTTGGGTTTAAGTGATTGTCCTGCCAATGCTTTTCAAGTAGCTGAGGTTGCAGGTGTCCACACCTTTACATCCAGCTAACTTTCTATTTTGTTGTACCTCAAATCTATCTGTATTTGATTTCTACAAAACAGCCACAGCAGCAAAAAAAAAAAAAAAAAAAAAATAGCAACGCTGCACCCCTTTGCGTGCCATTATTTTGCTGTGGCCAGGCCGGCCTTCTTTTTAGCATCCCAATTTTAGTGTAGGTGCTGCTAAAGCGAGCACATTTTATGCCTGGCTCAGCTTTTTTATTTTATTTATTTTTCTTATAGGGACTGGATTGCACTGTTTTGTTCCAGGCCAGTCTCAAACCTGTGACCTCACAATCCACAGGCCTCAGCATTCCAAAGTGCTGGGATTACATGCATGAGCCGTGGAGCACAACCCAAGTTTTTTTTTATTTTAAAGACATGGTTTCACCATGTTTGTCGGGCCAGTCTTGAACCTGCAACCTCATGTGATCAGCCCACCTTGGTCTTCAATGCACCTTGATGACAGGCTCCCATGAGCCACCATGCCTGGCTTGCTGAATTTATTGTTAAAGAAGAAATCAGAGAGACTGGGCCGGGTGCTGTTACTCATGCCAGCATTCCTAGCACTTTAGGAGGCCTAGGTGGGTGGGTCACCTGAGGTCAGGAGTTCGAGGTCAGCCGGGGCATCCCAGTGAATAACCTCCTCATTTAAAAAAGGAGGAAAATAAAAAAAAATTAGACAAATCAGTGTGTACAATTGTAACAAAACGAGGGGCTGGGTGACTCCACCCTTGCCCCGCCTTTCTTTATGATGTACTGTTTCCCTCTTGTCACCCAGGCTGGAGTGCATCAGTGCAATCTTGACTTATTGCAACACCTACCTTTTGGGTTTAAGCGATTGTCCTGCCAATGCCCTTCAAGTAGCTGGGGTTGCAGGTGTTTACACCACCATGTCCAGCTAACTTTTATTTTATTTTTTTGGTACCTCAAATCTATCTGTATTTGATTTCTACAAAACAGCCACAGTGGCAAAAATAAATAAATAAATAAATAAAAATACGGTATGCTGCACCCCTTTGCATGTCATCTGTTTGCTGCAGCCATGCTGGCTTTCTGTGTAGCATCCCAATTTTAGTGTTGGTGCTGCTGAAGTGAGCACATGCCATGCCCAAATCAGATTTTTTAAGTTTTTCTGTTTTTCTGTTTATTATACAAAACGGGTTGTGCTGTGTCTTTCAAGGCCAGTCTAGAACCTGTGACTTCACAATATGCCTGACTCAAAATATTCATCTTGAATCTTTGGGAAATTGTGGGGTTGGTTAAAATTCCACTAGAGAACAAGAAGAGGAAGAAAGAGTTAATAAAACTTGAATTCATTGTCTTTATGTTAATTGTGTATTTGTATATTTAAGACTTCTCTTTAAATCACTGAAGTAATAGGAAACAATTTAGCTTTTAGTTGGTTATTTAGCTACATTCTTGCAATGCAACCAGGCTGAAGATATCACAGAGGTCAAAAACATAAGCAGTGTTGGGGGGGTGTGGCAAGAGCAATGCTTAGGTAGTTAAGAGGGCCTGGCTTTTTTTCCTTGCCTCTGCCCCTAATTTTCTGAGTGATCTGTCACATTCACAAGATCTGTCACATTTTCCTCATCTATAAACAGCAGTAGTGAGACCTTGCCTAATATGGTTTAGATTGTGTGCCCTCTAAATCTAATCTAGATATGTAACTCCCAGTGTCAGAGTTGGGGCCTGGATGAAGTGTTTGAATCATGGGACAGATTTCTCATGCTTAGTGCTGTCCTCGTGAGCTCTTGCAAGATATGGTGGTTTAAGGGTATATGGCATTTCTGTCCCCACTTTCATTTTCCTGCTGCTGCTTTTGCCATGAGTCATTCTGGTTCCTGCTTGGCCTTCCACCTTGAGTAAAAGTGCCCTGCCTGAGGTTTTCCTCAAGCTGAACCAATGCCAGTTGGATGCTTGTACAGCAACAGAACTGTGAGCCAATTAAACCTCTTTTCTTTATAAATTACCCAGGTTCAGGTAATTTATAATAATGAACAATGGCCTAACATGTTGTGTATCTAATGTTTCTTGCAATTAAATTAGGAGTTGCCTAAAATGTAATTAGGAAATATGTAAGTATAAAGTATTCTATTAATTGGAAGCTTATCTACTGGTTAACTTGGTTAATTTGAATGGTGACTTAGTCTAAGCATGAAAAGATTCTTTCATAAGTGTTACTCCTTAGAACTGGTATTGGATTGTGCCTGTTATATATGTTTTATTTAGATAATTCTTACAGATTTAAAAATATATCTACATAGTCTCATTTAGTTTTGTGTACATCTTATAGACTCCATAATATTAGGCAAGGTGTCTTGGTATGATAGGTACTGGGCAGATAATGAAATGTATTTTGACTAAATTAATCACTTAATAAATTTAAGTATGTTCAAGGCATTTGACGGTCAGAAAAGGAAAAGAAAATTAGATGATAATGTATTGTAAAGTTTATACATCATTTAAAAGATGTTGAGTGATTTCCATTCATTATATAAAGAAACCGTCTCCCCTAAAATATTATTTTGCATTATTATTTCAATTAGTTAGCATAATTTTCTTATCATTAAAAAATTATTTTTTTCTTGTAAAGGAGACTGGGATGAAAGTTTAGCCTGCTTTATTACCCTGGATGCACTGGTGGAGGTTGACAGGCAACCGCTGTGAGTTGAACTTCTGGCAAATGTGACCAAACCTAGCAGCACTCAGGAGGACAGGAAAGGCAAAGGGGTGAATATTTAAGATAGTAAACAACCTAAAACAAAATGAATCTATTTTGGTCAGGTTTAAAATTCAAAAATAGAGTCTTCCATTGAGATGTAACTGACAACTTAAGAGATGCATCTGCCTCCTTCCCTTTCTCCTTCCCTCTCTTTCTACCTTCCTGTCTCCTTTTCCTTCATTTTTACTTTCCATCAGCTCTTGGAGTCCTCTTTATTCCCCATCTAAGTTTATAAATGATTCTACTTTTTTTGATATTCCACAGTTACTTCCTTTTCTTTCAAATAAGTAATTTTCTCTGCTTTCAAAAATGAAACCATAGAGACTTGTCTTGTCCACTATTTCTTTAGTAATCTTCTCAACATAATATTACTACAATTTATCAATGCTTCACAGGCTATTTCTTTTAATTCCTGTGTTTTTTTAAATACTTAGGTCCTTAACTAAATATACCTATTATCATTACCTACATAATATAGAGTTTTCCAAATAGAAAACAAAGGTAAGTAGCTATCCATGTAACAAAAATGGCTTATCTGTTTTTTCCATGGTAAGTTAATGAGAAAATCCAGTTATGTACTGAAGAGCACACTTTTCTTGTAATATATATTTTATTTCAAGTGGGAAGGTAACTGGAGCTTTGAAAATTGAAATATTGATAGTTAAAAAGTATTACAGATAATACCGTAAAGCTCAAACATTTTATGTATGAGAAAACATATCAGACTCATATATACACTGATTTTCAGCCCCAGTTTCAAGATTCTCTTCTATTTTCACCATAAATATAGTATTTAGTTTGTATTTCTCGATTTTATCTCTGTAACGTATTACTTACATAATTTGCATTTGAAAGAGTGGTATGGCATTACTTTTACAAAAATAAGACTTATAAAACTTTGTAAAATATCTGCATAAATGTATCTCATAATAATTATATTGAAAGTGGGAGTTGTCTAACATTAATTTTACTATAGCTTAAAAATAAAACCCAATAGTATTTTATTCAAGCCTGATACTAAAATATTTTCTGCATATCAGATTTTTTATTTTAATTATTTTATTCTAGCTGTACTAAGCTACAGTTGCTTATCTGAATTTTTATCCATTTCTCCTGCATATATGTATGAAACAGTTCTCTTATTTATCAATGCATTATAATCTCAATGCAATAAAATTTTTAATTAACCTCTCATATTTTAAACCATGACTTCCAATTTTCTTGCATTATAAGATGATATATTTTCTCCAAACATAAGTATTTCTAGAAATTTAACTGTTAGAAATATCTCTATATTTTAAACGTATGATTGAAACACAAATTATTTCCCAACTATTGTCCATGTGTACTATAGCATATAAATCAAGAATATATATTTCTCTAAGTATATGTAAACAATCAGTAAACAGAAAATTTGTAACATAACTATATATGCAAATTGATATACTATGAGGGCTAATACTTTGAAAAGCCTTTTAAAATTAAAATATTCAAGTTAATACTTGTGGGTGCTGATTTCTCTGAGACAATTACTTTTACCCATCTAATTTGTATTTTCTTATCCTGACTATTAATCAAATGTAAAGCTTAGTTAATGTAAATATAAATTCCCTGAGAGTGAGCAAAATAAGAATATTAACTTGAATTGTACTTCTTTGTGGCTTTGTGCAAATCACTTAAGTTATTTTACCCTTCTTGGCTGTTCAACATTTACATCACACTCTTCTGGAAGCCATGCTTTATTTCCCTTATAGCAATTGATTCCTTTTCTCTGCATTTTCACAGCCAATGTTTGACCATAGAACATACCACATTTTTCTTCTTATGTTTCAATTTAAGTTTATTTTCCTCACTAGAGGGGAAATTCTTAGTGGTCAAGAAACAGGCCTTTTCCTGTAATATACCTCAGGACATTTTGAATTAATGACATTTACTTAATGACAAAGTTTTAAGTCCAGAAGTCTGAAAAATCAGCGATGTTACCCTGCTTGCAAACTAAAGAGTTATTATTCTGTAGAAACTTGAGACCTCTAGTTCAGAGGAAAGAACATTTACCCATAGAACATGCTGGACAAGTATCCCATGCCTGAATCCCTGCAAGCCATGCAATGAGAGCTAAATTTGTACCACAGAAGAGGAATTTTGAAATATAAAAGTTGGAGCTTCTATAGGGTACTGCAAAGTCTTACCATTCTCCACTGGGAAAAAGAAAGGGAAACTTTGCTTTTGAATGTAGACAAATTCTCTCTAGGAAAAAAAGGATAAAGTTTCTAAGTCACTATTCTGAAATGAAAATGAATAGCTCTGAGAGATACATCTTTGGTCATTCTGGTGGCTCTATTTGTAGGTGTGCTATACAATCATCCTTTAATTCAAGTGCCAGTGCTCTCTTGCTCAAAGTACTCTGATCCTGAAGAATATTCATGGAACATTATCTCCAATCACACATAAATAAGGTGATATTTATTGTCCAAACTAGAAAGCTTTTGGGAGTGAAAGGGGTGCCATTAAAATTTTTGACAGAACAATATTATGAAAGACAAAGGAAGACTGACAAACTATTGCAGATTATAAAAAGAGGTGCACGTGCACAGACATCATCACCCTGCCCCCACCAGTGTGCATGCACCCCACTGCACCACTGCCACCAGCACTCACACATGCATGGTCCCTGCCACCCCACTGCCACTGGTGTGTATGTGTAGAACCGACCATATTACTGCCACTGGCATTGTATGCATGTACAGATCCTGCCATGTCACTGCCCTGCTGCTGCTAGCGCACATGTATGAATGCAGACCCTGCTGGCACCACTCCTATAAAGTACTTTTTTGCCAGAACTCCCCATCAGAGTAATGCTTCCAGTGAACTGGGAACACCTCAGCCCCTCCAACACAGCAGGTGCTTAACCTCAAGTAGCCAGAGAACAAAGCTATAGGCCTGGTACCAACCCCTGGGTTAGAGCTTGCAGCCAGGAGTGGTGAGATGAGCCTTGGATCCCTGAAATAACCATAAACAAAGCCACTTGTCTAAAGCCAACTCATACTACAGTTGAACCCTCAAGGACATCACATAATGTAATAGCAAAAACCTCATCCACAAAACAACACCTTCAAAAATTAAAGGTCCATCAGCCCATACAGTACCCAAAAGGTTCTGATGATAAACAACACTGAGTGATATCATGTGTGGTAACCTGTGATCTCCCTAATACCTAGCTTTGTGTAAGCATGTGACACACAGATTAGAAACCCTGGAATAATTAAACCAGTAGATCCACTTTGAAACAGTCCAAGAATACCAAAGTATTTGCTATCTGCCCTTGTAGAAAATAAAAGATTTAAAGTGGTTGACTTTACAGGCACACACTCCGTTTAGCTGAAGGTGAAGAATTCCTGGAAATGGAACTTGAACAGAATCTGCAAAGTCTCCATGGAGATCCATTCCTGGCATGCTACATTAGCAATGGCTCAGCTCTTCCAGCCACTCCACATTCACCAAAGTCAGGACCTGTCACTGCATATCAGATTTTTATTTTAATTATTTTATTCTAGCTGTACTAAGCTACACTTGCTTATCTGAATTTTTATCAATTTCTCCTGCATATATGTATGAAACAGTTCTCTTATTTATCAATGTATTATAATCTCAATGCAATAAAATTTTTAATTAACCTCTCATATTTTAAACCATGACTTCCAATTTTCTTGCATTATAAGATGATATATTTTCTCCAAACACAAGTATTTCTAGAAATTTAACGGTTAGAAATATCTCTATATTTTAAACCTATGATTGAAACATAAATTATTTCCCAACTATTGTCCATGTGTACTATAGCATATAAATCATGAATATATATTTCTCTAAGTATATGTAAACAATCAGTAAACAGAAAATTTGTAACATAACTATATATGCAAATTGATATACTATGAGGGCTAATACTTTGAAAAGCCTTTTAAAATTAAAATATTTAAGTTAATACTTGTGGGTGCTGATTTCTCTGAGACAATTACTTTTACCCATCTAATTTGTATTTTCTTATCCTGACTATTAATCAAATGTAAAGCTTAGTTAATGTAAATATAAATTCCCTGAGAGTGAGCAAAATAAGAATATTAACTTGAATTGTACTTCTTTGTGGCTTTGTGCAAATCACTTAAGTTATTTTACCCTTCTTGGCTGTTCAACATTTACATCACACTCTTCTGGAAGCCATGCTTTATTTCCCTTATAGCAATTGATTTCTTTTCTCTGCATTTTCACAGCCAATGTTTGACCATAGAACATACCACATTTTTCTTCTTTTGTTTCAATTTAAGTTTATTTTCCTCACTAGAGGGGAAATTCTTAGTGGTCAAGAAACAGGCCTTTTCCTGTAATATACCTCAGGACATTTTGAATTAATGACATTTATTTAATGACAAAGTTTTAAGTCCAGAAGTCTGAAAAATCAGCGATGTTACCCTGCTTGCAAACTAAAGAGTTATTGTTCTGTAGAAACTTGAGACCTCTAGTTCAGAGGAAAGAACATTTACCCATAGAACATGCTGGACAAGTATCCCATGCCTGAATCCCTGCAAGCCATGCAATGAGAGCTAAATTTGTACCACAGAAGAGGAATTTTGAAATATAAAAGTTGAAGCTTATATAGGGTACTGCAAAGTCTTACCATTCTCCACTTGGAAAAAGAAAGGGAAACTTTGCTTTTGAATGTAGACAAATTCTCTCTAGGAAAAAAGGATAAAGTTTCTAAGTCATTATTCTGAAATGAAAATGAATAGCTCTGAGAGATATATCTCTGGTCATTCCAGTGGCTCTATTTGTAGGGGTTCTATACAATCATCCTTTAATTCAAGTGCCAGTCCTCTCTTGCTCAAAATACTCTGATCATGAAGCATATTCATGGAACATTATCTCCAATCACACATAAATAAGGTGATATTTATTGTCCAAACTAGAAAGTTTGTGGGAGTGAAAGGGGTGCCATTAAAATTTTTGCCAGAACAATATTATGAAAGACAAAGGAAGACTGAGAAACAATTGCAGATTTAAAAAAGAGGTGCATGTGCACAGACATCAACACCCTGCCCTCACCAGTGTGCATTCATCCCACTGCACCATTGCCACCAGCACTCACACATGCATGGTCCCTGCCACTGGTATGTATGTGTAGAACCAACCATGTTACTGCCATTGGCATTGTATGCATGCAGATATCCTGCCATGTCACTGCTCTGCTGCTGCTAGCACACATGCATGAGTGCTGGAATGGTGCCCTGCTGGCACCATTTCTATGAAGTACCTTTTTGCCAGAACCCCTCATCAGAGTAATGCTTCCAGTGGACTGGGAACACCTCAGTTCCTCCAACACAGCAGGTGCTTAACCTCAAGTGGCCAGAGAACAAAGCTATAGGCCTGGTACCAACCCCTGGGTTAGAGCTTTCAGCCAGGAGTGGTGAGATGAGCCTTGGATCCCTGAAATAACCATAAACAAAGCCACTTGTCTAAAGCCAACTCATACTACAGTTGAACCCTCAAGGACATCACATAATGTAATAGCAAAAACCTCATCCAAAAAACAACAACTTCAAAAATTAAAGGTCCATCAGCCCACACAGTACCCAAAAGGTTCTGATGATAAACAACACTGAGTGATATCATGTGTGGTAACCTGTGATCTCCCTACTACCTAGCTTTGTGTAAGCATGTGACACACAGATTAGAAACCCTGGAATAATTAAACCAGTAGATCCACCTTGAAACAGTCCAAGAGTACCAAAGTATTTGTTATCTGCCCTTGTAGAAAATAAAAGATTTAAAGTGGTTGACTTTACAGGCACACACTCCGTTTAGCTGAAGGTGAAGAATTCCTGGAAATGGAACTTGAACAGAATCTGCAAAGTCTCCATGGAGATCCATTCCTGGCATGCTACATTAGCAATGGCTCAGCTCTTCCAGCCACTCCACATTCACCAAAGTCAGGACCTGTCACTGGTCATAATTCTAATCACACAACTGTTAGTCAAACTTCCAAGCTACAGCGATGTTTATAAAGCCTTTCAAAGAAACCAGACAACTTCCAACAGTCCTTAGTCACATACTTATCTTTACCTGATTTCCTTAAACATTTCCTTGAAAAGGCCTCATGAATTTATTAGTATTTATTTATTAGTATTATTTTGAGATGAAGTTTCACTCTTGTTGCCCAGGCTGGAGAGTGGTGGCACAAACTTGGCTTACCACAACCTCTGCCTTCTGAGTTCAAGTGATTCTCCTGCCTCAGACTCCCAAGTAGCTGAGATTACAGGCATGTGCCATGACACCCGGGTAATTTTCTATTTTTAGCATAGATGGGGTTTTTCCATGTTGATCAGGCTGGTCTCGAACTCCTGACCTCAGGTAATCTGCCTGCCTTAGCCTCCCAAAGTGCTGAGATTACAAACGTGAGCCACTGTACCTGTTTTTTTTTTTTAAAGACATAGTCTTGCTCCATCACCCAGGCTGGAGTGCAGTGGCACAATCTTGTCTCACTGCAACCTCCGCCTCCCAGGTTCAAGCAATTCTCCTGCCTCATCCTTGCATGTAGCTGGGATAACAGGCACACACCACCATGCCCAGCTACTTTTTTTGTATTTTTAGTAGAGATGGGGCTTCTCCATGTTGGCCAGGCTGGTCTTGAACTCGTGACCTCAGGTGATCCACCGTGCCCAGCCGAAGCTTGCATTTTGAACATCCAGATTAGTACTCACCTTTCCATTGCTTCTAACAAATCCACCCTGCCACATGCGTATGTTTTCTCAACATTCACTGTCAAAAATGCCCTACCAAGACACAGCACAGTGACAATAACACATTCAGTTTAGGGATAATGGTTGAGGGGAAATCAGCTAAGAACTCACAGTAACAGCACTAAGAGCACACACACAAAAAAACAACACTAATGTAATGGAATGCAACAGGTGCTATAAGAACCACCTATATCCCCTCCCCACTTTCAGCACAATTTCCAATTGCACCAGTATTTCTTTCAGGGATTTCTCTGGCATATAGAGTCCAATTTGCAGGACTTGAAAATGATTATTCCCCACTCCCCCAAAAGCCACAAGCAGGGGTAAGTGACTGGCATATAAATATCCCAAGCCCTCAACTCTCAGTGAGGATAACTCTGCAGCATGTGTCATATACTGACTCCCAGCTTTCCCCTGTGGGCTCTAACTCCATTCCCACAGTGGTAACCTGCCTGATAATGAGCCATTCATGGCCTGTCTTTCCTTTCCATCTCACTTCCCCACTCCCCTGTGAGTGCTTCCTGGGATCATTCCCAAAGGAAGTACTTGCACTGGATTCTTGACTCAGCATCTGCTCTGGGGAATGCAAAGCAAGACACTGACTGCAGATGTATATATGCCTACTTAGTTTTAGTAAAATATTTCAAGGGCTGGGGTGAGAAGGCATGCCTTAGCTCCACCTGTAATCTCAGCACTTTGGGAGGCTGAGGCAGGAGAATTGTTTGAACCCAGGAGGTAGAGGCTGCAGTGGGCTGGAAGATTGAGCCACTGCACTTCAGCCTGCACAACAAAAGCAAAATTTTGCCTCAAAAAATATAAAATTTCAAAAACAAATAGTTACAAAAACAGCACTGCATGGCATTATGTTCAATGGGATGTGTAACAGGTACACAAAAAATCAGCTTTTACTAAAAAATAGCTTGCATAGCATTAAACAACAAAACTTAGTATTTTATTCATAAGTCTCTATATTAAAATAATAGTTGTTGCCCAGGCACAATGGCTCAGGCCTGTAATGCCAGCACTTTGGGAGGCCGAGGTGGGCAGATCACCTGAGGTAGGAGATCAAGACCAGCCTGGACTACATGGAAAAATCCCATTTCCACTAAAAATACAAAAATAAGCCAGTGGGGTGGTGTGTGCCTGTAATACCAGCTACTCAGGAGGCTGAGGCAGAAGAATCACTTGATCCCAGGAGGCAGAGGTTACAGTTGAGCCAAGAGCCAAGATCTTACCACTGCACTCCAGCCTGGGCAACAGAGTGAGAATCCATCTCAAAACAAAAAGATTATTTGTTCTCTGAAATCATTTTAAACTAAGAGTTCCAGCCAGGAGCAGTGCTCTTGCTTATAATAACACTTAGGGAAGTCTGGGGAGGAGAATAGCTTGAGCCCAGGACTATGAAACCAGCCTGAGCAACATAGTGAGACTTCATCTCTACTAAAAAAAAAATGTTTTTTCCAAGACAGAGTTTCACTCTTGTTGCCCAGGCTGGAATTCAATGGCATGATCTCAGCTCACTGCAACCTCCACCTCCTGGGTTCAGGCAATTCTCCTGCCTCAGCCTCCTGAGTAGCTGGAATTACAGCAGTTCGCCACCACACCTGGCTAATTTTGTAATTTTTTTTTTTTTGAGACAGAGTTTCACTTTTGTTGCCCAGGCTGGAATTCAATGGCATGATCTCAGCTCACTGCAACCTCTGCCTCCCAGGCTGAAGCAATTCTCCTGCCTCAGCCTCCTGAGTAGCTGGAATTACAGCAGTTCGCCACCACACCTGGCTAATTTTGTAATTTTTTTTTTTTTTGAGACAGAGTTTCGCTCTTGTTACGAAGGCTGGAGTGCAATGGCGTGATCTCGGCTCACTGCAACCTCCACCTCCTGGGTTCAGGCAATTCTCCTGCCTCAGCCTCCCGAGTAGCTGGAATTACAGGCGTGCACCACCATGCTCACCTAATTTTTTGTATTTTTAGTAGAGACGGGGTTTCATTATGTTGGTCAGGCGGGTCTTGAAATCCCGACCTCAGGTGAGCCTCCTGCCTCGGCTTCCCAAAGTGCTGGTAATTTTGTATTTTTAGTAGAGATGGGGTTTCATTATGTTGGTCAGGCGGGTCTTGAAATCCCGACCTCAGGTGAGCCTCCTGCCTCGGCCTCCTAAAGTGCTGGTAATTTTGTATTTTCAGTAGAGATGGGGTTTCATTATGTTGGTCAGGCGGGTCTTGAAATCCCGACCTCAGGTGAGCCTCCTGCCTCGGCTTCCCAAAGTGCTGAGATTACAGGCATGAGCCACTGCGACTGGCCTACTATTTTTTTTAATTAGCTGGGTATTGTGGCATGCACCTGTAGTCTCAGCTACTCGGGAGGCTGATGTGGGAGGATCACGAGCCCAGGAAGAGGCTGCTATGATTGCATCACTGCACTCCAGCTTGAGCAAGAGAGCAAGACTGTGCCTCAAAAAATTTTTTTAATTTTAAATAAGAATTCCTAATTTAGAGCTTGAATTTAAAAAATGTGTGTGTGTGGGGGTCTGAGTTTATTGGGAATTTACTGGTAAGCTTTTAGAATAGCCCACAGATATTTATTTTGGAAATTCCCAAAACTTTCACATTAAGAAAAAATTCTGTTAGTATTGTGGCAGAAAATGGTTGTTTTCTGAATCCAAAAATTTAAGCTTTAAAATCTTTTCAATGTCACCTGAAAAGGCCCCAGGGATAAAGAATGCTTTGAGGTATTTCTTCCTTTCCTGCCTTCCTCAGTAAGACTGAGCTCATAGAGTAATTTTTATTTCCATTTTGGAGCAAAGCTGTTATTTACTTCAGGTTACGTTTGATGTCTTAATGCTTTTAGTGGCAGAATACAAAAGCAAGGTGGGACAGGTCTGGGGAAGTTGGAAAAGAATCTCTGCCTCATGCTGGGGTAGAGTCCATTTCCACTCCCAGCAATCACCCACCCCACAACTGCCACCACAGTGTCACTGGGGCTGTCAAGAAGAAAGGAGTCTCATGTGTTTCTGTGATTCAGAACAGTTCCTGCTGGTTCTGGAGGGGAAAATATAAAAATATTTTAAACCTAGTTCAAACCTCCTTTCCAAGGATCCCATTCATTCAGAGGCACCCATCTTGTTTGACTTTCTCTGACTTATATGGATAAGGTGCTCCATGCAAAACAGCTGGCAGCACCGGGTTTAACCTTGTCTGACCAAGTCTGTGCTAGTTAGTGTTACTTTCCAGACATCAGTAGTCCGGTCTGAAATCTCTGCCATGTTTCTTGCAGCATCTCTTGCAAGGATGAGACTATCAAACACACTCAAATGTATCTGGATTGAATTAGTACTGTATGCCCTTTTCATTATGGTGTTTAAAATTAGAATATATTGAGTGGAGTTAAAATCCCAGCCTCAGTTGTCCTTGCTAGCTAAACTTAAAGCTTTCTTGACATTCATTGTCAGAAAGAAAAGAGATAAACATTAAGATGCTTCACTTTCAGGTATTAGGTTCTTCCAACAAGCTATCTAATGACAGTATTACTTTGTAAATTAAAAAAGAAATATAAAAGCACTTTCCTGTTCTCCAAGTTAGCATTTCATCACACTTCCCTCCTGCCAAACTCAGTAAATATAATATAAACCTGTTTATTTATCAAATAAATGTCTAGAAAGAACTAAATAACCTCAGAAAAAAATCATGAGTAGGTGTTAAAGTTATAACAACTCATTGTGAGTACCCTTTCCACAAGAGCCTACAAAAGTGAGATTCAACTTAAAAAGGAAAATTGAATATTACCAAAACTACCACCCAAACTTGACATTCATATTAATCCAATAAAATATCACAGAAACTACTTTTATTATTAACTATCATAGAAATCAACAAAACTTTTCATATAAAGATAAATTTCAACTTAAGTCATAAACATACCAATGCTACTCTACAGTCACGGAAAACTGAATCTGCTGCCTAAGATTAAGATAAGCAAACAGGAAAAGATAAAACCAAGAATGACAACTAACAGATTAAATTCTACAGTTTAAAGTCACATAAAACAACTGCAAAGTAGTCAATGATCTGAATACGTTTGTTGGAGCAGTATCCATGAAAAGCTATAGAAAAATATAAAATCTTTCAAACCTAGTTCAAACCTCCTTTCCAAGGATCCCATTCATTCAGAGGCACCCATCTTGTTTAACTTTCTCTGACTTATATGGATAAGGTGCTCCATACAAAACAGCTGGCAGCACCGGGTTTAACCTTGTCTGACCAAGTCTGTGCTAGTTAGCGTTACTTTCCAGACATCAGTAGTCTGGTCTGAAATCTCTGCCATGTTTCTTGCAGCATCTCTTGAAAGGATGAGACTATCAAACACACTCAAATGTATCTGGATTGAATTAGTACTGTATGCCCTTTTCATTATGGTGTTTAAAATTAGAATATATTAAGAGTGGAGTTAAAATCCCAGCCTCAGTTGTCCTTGCTAGCTAAACTTAAAGCTTTTTTGACATTCATTGTCAGAAAGAAAAGAGATAAACATTAAGATGCTTCACTTTCAGGTATTAGGTTCTTCCAACAAGCTATCTAATGACAGTATTACTTTGTAAATTAAAAAAGAAATATAAAAGCACTTTCCTGTTCTCCAAGTTAGCATTTCATCACACTTCCCTCCTGCCAAACTCAGTAAATATAATATAAACCTGTTTATTTATCAAATAAATGTCTAGAAAGAACTAAATAACCTCAGAAAAAAATCATGAGTAGGTGTTAAAGTTATAACAACTCATTGTGAGTACCCTTTCCACAAGAGCCTACAAAAGTGAGATTCAACTTAAAAAGGAAAATTGAATATTACCAAAACTACCACCCAAACTTGACATTCATATTAATCCAATAAAATATCACAGAAACTACTTTTATTATTAACTATCATAGAAATCAACAAAACTTTTCATATAAAGATAAATTTCAACTTAAGTCATAAACATACCAATGCTACTCTACAGTCACGGAAAACTGAATCTGCTGCCTAAGATTAAGATAAGCAAACAGGAAAAGATAAAACCAAGAATGACAACTAACAGATTAAATTCTACAGTTTAAAGTCACATAAAACAACTGCAAAGTAGTCAATGATCTGAATACGTTTGTTGGAGCAGTATCCATGAAAAGCTATAGAAAAAAATAGAAAAAAAAAGGGTGTAAAACTTTCATAGAAACTAAAGAGCCCAGATGACTGTACACATTCCACTTCAATATCCTTGAGTTTACAAGGTTACAATCAATTTTGGAAAATGTTTTCCCTGCCCAATATGGAACTCAATTCTTCTTATAAAACTAGAAATCAAATGACTCACTTTGGAAGCTAAAAATGAAATAGTGAAAAGAAACAATATTTGGAGATTGGTTAGTTCCTGTGAACCAGTCTGTTTGTCTCTAATACAATTTCTTCCACATTTATCCTCAACAACCCCGCACCTACTTACCTCATTCATAAAGGTGCCTGATCTAGATGAGACGTGGCTTTGAGATGTTCAGATGGTCTGTCCATGTTTTCATGTCAACTTACAGATCCTTAAAACAATTTTACTGTGAAGGATTTACTTAGGTTATAAAAATATTCAGTAGCTAAGATGGGAAGGAAAACAAAATACTGGGTACTAAAATTCATTTATTCCAGGGTAATAAAAAATAGATTTAAAGATCTAATTTATTCTTTATATCCTACTCCCAACCTTTCCAAGTAATTTGTTTCTTTCTGCTACACATTAAGCATAGAAAGGTCCTTTGAAAGGCAATTTGTTTTACAAAAAAAAAAAAAAAAAGGCCCTGTCTTCCAATAATATGCACCACCAGTTTCAATTCTTTTGGACTATCATCTATGAAACACTATTTTAAAACATATATGAGACCATTTTTTAAATTAACCACTCTGAAAATTTATATTCTATCAGTAAATAATTTCATATACGGTTTCATTTTCTACCTCAGGCTCTCCCATGGTAAGGGGTCTCCCATCTTCAAGAAGACCTCCTCAACAATAAGCTTATATAGCTAAGTCTTCAGTATAATAAAAATATATAACAATAGCCTCAAGAATGAAGTAGCAGCTTTGGTTTATTCCTCTTTTTATAGGGAATATTTCTAAAGAGAAACCATAACTTTTCTCCCAAGGCAGAAAAGATGATCACCATGGTGCCAAACTTCCTCTGCTGCTCTGACAAATACTGAGCCAGCCTCATCTGGAGCATTTCTGTCCTGAGCTTGCTCTCAGAAGCAGAGAGAGGAACACACTGCATTTTCACTGTGCTGATTCACTGAAACTTTTGTGCAAGTACACGGGAATGTTTGCTTCTTAGCTTGAAACCCTTCCAGCTGTGATTACTGTGCCTCAACCTTCCCTTTGTACTCATGGCTGCTGTCACATGTGTGACACAAGAGAACACTGATTAGCCCTGGCCATCAATGGGCATCAAGCCAGTCACTTCATATGCATCCCCTTCACTTCACTCTCATAACAAATCTGTTGCAGATGAGAGCATCAAGGCTCCAAAAGGTTATTAATAATTTGTCTGTGCTCAACCCCAGGATGGGACAGAGACTAGGTTTCCCTAGTGTCCTCATAACTAACAGCTAGCTTAGTTGGCCTCATATAATTGGCTCTTCAAAAACTCTTTGATTAAAGTTTTTCTTCCCCAATGACTTCAATCGCAATATGATTACTCATATGCTAGTTCCTCAGACCTTCCCAGTGTTATTTTCTCAATTAACACAGAAAACATAAACTCCATGAGAGCAGGGACTGTCTCTAGCAGTGTTCTATTTTTAGCACTTGAAGGGTAAGAAAGCTTGAAAGAGTAGATATTCATTTGCACACATTCATTATGCATTTGTTGAATGAATAAAATATCTAAAAAACTGGGGCCATTAATGACAGTCCATTTGGAAAACAGCATGACCTATAGAAGACCTGAGTTATGTACCTGGTTTGCTCATTTTTCCCAAATTTATCTCCTAGGCTAAGTAGCACAGGACTAACTAGGAGATGTCCAATAGATCATTTATGTACAACTGTGAAGCAGCTTTATCTGCTGGCAACAGTAGAAGTCAGGTAGTCATGGCTTTGCCGAAAGGAAACTACATCAATGAGGCCCAATTTTGTCTCTGGCCCTTGGCTTCTTAAGGGGCAAAAGTGGAGGGTTTTGATCTTCTGAAATTCTTTCCCCTAAAAGCAAAGCATTTGACCTATAAATTCAGTGATTCCCACAGACCAGCTCAGAGCTTACGAGAGATGTCATTTATGTGCACCAATGCCTTCTTCCATCCTAAAAATCCAGTGTGGTTTCAGTTTAGCTCTTCCTAACCCTGATAGAAATGGGGAATATTTCTTCCCATTCAAAAGCAGAGAGCAGTTACAACTTGCATTGACTGGCAACTCTCTGGCATCAGTACCATTTCTGCAACACAATTAGTCCACTTTGCCTTCATGTCTGCACCCAACTACTCTGTATGTCCATTTAAGGAGTGACATTTGAAACTGTCAAATTGTTGCCTGCATGTGGTGTTGGAGTGCCTAAGGAATTAGATTTAAAGCAGATAACATGAACATCAGAAGGGCAGATGTTGAAGAATTAAGCAACCATAGAAATCAAAAATACAAATTCACATTACAGACAAATTTAAGTGTAAGTAGAGAACCAAGACATAGGCAAGAAGAAAAATGCACACTACATACTATGATGGGCTTCCATTCTGAAAGCGAATAGCTACCATAACACAAAACTCTTGAAGAAAAGACAATTTTTCTCCTTGACTTAGTGCTCTACATAACAGCATTCCTTTTCTATCAAGAAAAATATACTTCCATCACTGCAATGAATATGCATGACTATTTTACATAGTAAGCATGCAATAAATACTTCTTGAATTAATGAATAAATTTTCCCTGTCTAATGTCTGCCGTGAATTTTAAATATCCTAAAAAGAAAAGAGGGAGGAGAAATGCTGTATTTGTTTAATTTACTTGATGCGTATCTAATACATTACCATTAATCAGTGCTTTAAAATGACAATCCTGACCTCAATTAGTGTTTCTCCAATAAAATTATTTAATTATTTACTGTTATAATACAGTCTTTTAAAGTCAGATCACAGCAGACACTGGAAAACTTATTTTTAAAAAGGTTAATAAATTTAATACAAACCACCAAGAACCTTTTAGTCAGTTGCTATTACCAATATTCTTTACTAATCAGAATTTTTTTTTTGAGACAGGGTTTTATTGTGTCTCTCTTGCCAAGGTTAGAGTGCAGTGGAATGAACACAAGTCACTACAGCCTTGACCTCCCAGGCTCAAGTGATTCTCCCACCTCAACCTCCTGAGTAGGGGTTTTGCCATGTTGGCCAGGCTGGTCTTGAACTCCTTGGCTCAAGCACTCTGCCTGCCATGGCCTCCCAAAGTGCTGGGATTATAGGCCACTGCTCCCAGCCTAATCAGAAATTTTAAAAATAAAAATAGTAAAATAAATAGAAGCTCTTCACCAACTATTACATCTTATAAATTATCAAACATAGATATATGCAGTAATGTTAAAGTCATTAAGGTTTTTTTCTTGAGTAAAGAAGGAAGTAAACTGCCATGAATGGAAGTCCCTATTTAAGGGATAGGAAAATAGAGATAAAGACTCAGACCTCTGACATTAACAAGGTTCATAGAAAAATCCAGTATTTTTTCCTTGAAAACCCTCCTTAACCTCCCCACTTCCTCAAGTTTCCTAGACTGGAAACAGCTCATTCTGATCTTTACTCAGCATCTTTTTAGCATTAATGCTTACAGTTTACACTGCCTGCTTTTTGTTTGTTTGTTTGTTTTTTGAGATAGATTCTCTCACTGTGACCCAGGCTGGAATGCAGTGGTTCGATCTCTGTTCACTTCAGCCTCCACCTCCCACATTCAAGGGATTCTCCCAAGTAGCTGGGACTACAGGCAGATGCTGCCACGCCCAGCTAATTTTTACATTTTTAGCTGGGGTTTCACCGTGTTAGCCAGGCTGGTCTGGAACTTCTGAATTCAGGTGATCTGCCTGCCTTGGCCTCCCAAAGTGCTAAGATTACAGACGTGAGCCACTGCATCCAGCCTACACTGTCTTTATGACCTTTTATTTTCATGGTGCACTGAAACTGCACTAGGAGTACAGCTCAAAAAAAAAATCCATGTGCACATGGCAAGAACTGAATGAACAGCTCAGTGAGAGGTGGATGGGGTTTGGGTGTGAATTAAACCCCTTAGTCTGCTCCTAGTTAGAGTAAATGCCCAGTGTAGTGGTGTGGGTGGCTAGACACTAAACAATAGTGATATAACAAATGACGATAGGAACAAAAATAGGCATTAAGCATCCTATGTTAAATACACACACATGAAGTATCCTGGGATCTACGGGAATTCAATTTACAGATTAAATACATTGCAATAAAAATGTCAAAGGACTAAAATTTAAAAATGATGTATTTAAGAGCAGGCTGGACAGAAGTGACAACATGCATTAATTGTTACAAACCTACTCCCCTGTGAAAGAATCCTGTCAATCTAATAATAAGTGTTGGCAAGGATGTACAATAATTGGTACATTGCTGGGGGGAATGCTAGTGGTGTAGCCTCACTCTGCAAAAAGAGGCTGACAGTTTCTCAAACATTAAACATGGAGTTACCATATGACCCTGCCATTCTCCTTCTAGGTATGATATCCAAAGGAACTGAAAACATGTCCATGCAACAACCTGTATATGAATATTCACAGCAGCATTATTTATAATAGCCAAAAAAGTCCACTGAGAAATGGATAAAGTCTATATGTACTCTGGCCTGGCATCATCACTTCTAGAAATGTACTCTATAGATATAGTCACACATGTAGACAGACACATACACTGATGCTACTGCAGCCATTTGCAATAGAGATTGGAAAACTCCCAAATAACCATCTATTTATTACCACTAAATAAATCATGATGCAGCCATACAATGAAACCATCAAAATTAATTGGCAGGGCACAGTGGCTCGGGCCTGTAATCTCAGCACATTGGGAGGCCAAGGCAGATAAATCACGAGGTCAGGAGTTTGAGACCAGCCTAGCCAACATACTGAAACCCCATTTCTTCTAATAATACAAAAATTAGCTGGGCATGGTGGCACATGCCTGTAGTCCCAGCTACTCAGGGGGCTGAGGCAGGAGAATCTCTTGAACCCAGGAGGTGGAAGTTGTGGTGAGCTGAGATGGCACCACTACACTCCAGCCTGGGTGACAGAGAGAGACTCTGTTCTCAAAAAACAAACAAACAAACAAAAAATGAGAGAGGGAGATCTAATCCTGCTGGTATGGCACAATTTCCAGAAACTTGAATGTGCACAGAAAATTGAAGGATGAAAATTATTACCAAGGGAGGGAGACTCTATAAAACTCATTTAATAATGTTTGGAAGTGTACATGCACTGCTTTCTTTCTTTCTATCTTTTTTTTAAACAGAGTCTTCCTCTTTTGCTAGGCACCAGACTGGAGGGCAGTGACAGAATCTCAAATCACTGCAACCTCTGCCTCCTGGCTTCAAGCAATTCTTCTGCTTCAGCCTCCCAAGTAGTTGGGACTACAGGTGCGCACCACGACACCCAGCTAATTTTTGTATTTTAGTAGAGATGGGCTTTTGCTATGTTGGCCAGAATGGTCTCCATCTCTTGACTTCACCCACCTCAGTCTCCCAAAGTGCTGGGATTACAGGTGTGAGCCATCACGCCCAGCTGTGCACTCCTTTTTAAATTAAGAAAACAATAATGGAGGGAAAAACACATTGGGAAGGAAGGGACTAGTTGTCTTTTGCTGAGGACAGGCCACAAGCCTTCCCCCAAAAGCCCAATAAAAAGTAATCTGAACACTGCATCTGAAGATACTTTAATTGGCCTTGTATATCACTGTGACAGACTGATTAAGTATCATTTTTCCAGGAAACCAAGACTATCACTGAGGGACACCTAGAGAAGTCACAGGGAAAGGTGACCATAACCTTTACTTCCCTGAAGCTCCCTTACATTAAAGCTGGACCCTTCCATTATTAGAGCTTGACATCTGATAGCATTTTTATTTCATATAGTGCACCTCTCCTCAGTATTATGCTTGGTTACATTTTTCTGAAGTTAATTAATTGGTGACTGCCTCATGAAGGCTAGCCACATCACATTTGATCTCCATCAAGGAGAAACATTTATTTACTCCAATGACTTTGCTGTCACAAACTTTCTGACTAAACGTTCATCAACAGGGACTGTCTAAATAGGTTAAAAAACATTTAAATCTGGCAGGGCACGGTGGCTCAAGCCTGTAATCCCAGCACTTTGAGAGGCCAAGGCGGGTGGATCATGAGGTCAAGAGATCGAGACCATCCTGATCAACAAGGTGAAACCCCGTCTCTACTAAAAACACAAAAATTAGCTGGGCATGGTGGTGCACACCTGTAGTCCCAGCTATTTGGGAGGCTGAGGCAGGAAAATTGCTTGAACCCAGAAGGCAGAGGTTGTGGTGAGCTGAGATCGTGCCATTGCATTCCAGTCTGGGTAACAACAGCAAAACTCCATCAAAAAAAAAAAAAACATTTAAATCTATATATACATTTAAATCCATATGTGCTTTTTAATTATTTTATTCATAAAACGGTATGTACACTGGTCTGAGTGGTAATTAAACTCAAGTAAGTCTTGTATGCACCAATTCAGAACAATCATTCTAATAAAATACACTATGAAAATGGAACCATGGGCACAACATGTTGTGTGCTACTCGCACGTGTATGGTAGAGAATATACAGCATATACAGTATGCATGCAGGAACTGGGAAGAGTAGTTGCCTCTAGAGAAGGACCCGTGGAAGCTATAAAACCAACTTTTTTTATATGCTCCTGTGCACCTTCAGAATTGGAGTTCTGTACCATATAAAATGAATTATTTGTCCTAAAATTAAATGCCATTCAACAGAGATCGTTTTAAGAGGTATAAATAACAACAGGCAGAAGCAGTGTGAAGGCACCCCCGCTCCCAGCCCCACCCATCCTTGGCACGGCTCTCTCCTCCGAAGTGCAGAACGTTGGAAGGACCTGGTTCTCAGCCTCAGCAGGCTTCACCTCCTGCAGCGCCACCGCGAACCCAGGCCCCACAGTTAACCGCCAGGGACTGGTACTCAGGGCAACCCCTTCCTCTGCCTGCCCTGCCTCCCAAGGGCCACCCACCAAAGCCGACAAACCTGCTCTGCTCTCAGCTTCATTTCAAATGGACCTTAGTTTCCAGACCGTCCACGAACCTAGAATATTATTTCTCCTTAACATCTACGTTTGTCCTAACACTCAACTTAATGTTCTCACCACTCCAGCTCACCTGGTTTATCAAAGGCTAAGGGCAGGAAACAGTTTTTAATAACGCCATGACCTGAGGTTGACACATTCCCCACCACAGAAAGACTGCCAACTCCCTCAAAACCGTGGACAGCTCTGCTGTTTACACAGCGTTGCCACATACATCATCACATTTAATGCCTTCATACGCGTCACTGTCAATCCCAGCAAAGCTAACAGCTGCCAAATTGGATTTATGAGTGTCAAGAACGGTCGAATCAGCACTGACAGAACAGATATCGAAGGGCTGCTAGGGTACCTGCTCTGGCTGGCAGGGATTTCTCAAGTGACAACCCAGGCATTCGGCTGGCTCGAATGCCATTAATGTGACACCTTCCTTGTCGAGGTCCCGGAAAGGAGCAGACCCCGGGAGGCGGAGACCTGCGGGGGACGCGCTGGGGCCAGGGCGCAGGACGACCAGGAGAGGGGCTCGGGCTTCCGCGCCCGGTGGGGAACGCGGCGCCCACGGGGCCGGAGGCTACGGAGCATCGCGGGTAAGGCCAAAGCCAAAAAGGGGCGGCTCCCCTGCCAGGCGCGTTCAGCGCACTCGGTGAATCCTCTGGGACTGATTCAGAGGTTGTGACTCGCGCGAGGGCCAGCCCGGCTGGCAACATCTGAGGCGGAATCCACAGGCTCTCAGAAGCAGCCCGCGGAAAGGACCTGCAGGTTTGAGGCGTCGGGCTGACGCCCGCAACCAAAGAAGGTGACCCTCGGTTCATCTCGCTGGAGGAGGGTGCACCGGCTAAAGTTACAGCTCGCAGCCCACGCAGCTGGAAACTTGGGGTGGGGGTGCTCCCCAGAAGCCCGGCTCCTAAAGAAAGTGTGGCGGACGCGGCGTTTAAGAGGGTGGGCGCGGAGGCGTTTCGGCCGGCCCCGGAGGTTCGGGGCAGCCCGGGAGGTGGGCCAGGGCCCCGCGCCGGGTGCGGCAGTCCGGGGCCCTCCACGCGCCGCTGGCCGGCTCACCGGTGATGTCCAGGTACACGTCTTCCTCGGGGTCCAGGCGGCGAGGGTCCTGCGGCGCGGAAGTGCGGCTCTTCTTCACGCCCGGCGAGGTCGACGAGCAGCGCCGCGAGCAGGAGGGCGCGGTGGCCCAGGTCGACTGCCGCTCGCTCTTCCGCTTCATGGAGGTGGTCTCGGCTCGTCAGGGGGCCACGACCATGGCACCGCGCACTCGACCTCCCGCCCGCGCGCCCGCCGAGGCTCTTGCCAGCCCCGCTCTGGCGCTACGTGGACGGGAGGCGGCCGCGCAGAAGCCGGAGGAGGGGCCCGGCCCACGGCGCCTGCCCCGCTCCCTCCCGACGCCACCGGGGAACCCGCGCCGCAGCCCTCGCTACCGCGCCTCCTGTCGCGGCCGGTGCCCCCAGCCCACTCCCAGTTGCCCTCAGCCCGCTGGCGCGGCCGAGGTGACGGGGCTGCCCGGGGTAACCGTGCGCGCCCCGCTGACGTGGACGCGGACGCCGCTGCGGAAGCGCCTGGGCACAACGGGAAGAGGCTTGCCGGGACCCTGGGAGGGCTGCTCCGTGGCGCTTCATTCACAAAAAAAGGGCCCACAACCCTCCTTGGGGCCCGCAGACTGAGGCCTCTAATTGGCCTGCAGGGCGTGACGTCACGGAAACAGGGCCTTTCTACAGGCAGGTACTCGGTGACGCCATAAAGAAAACTGAGCTGTTCCGTCAATCAGAGATCAAGTGTTCTCACGACCTTCGCCAGCCCCCCAACTTTTGTTTCTTCTGTTTCCTCCTGGTGCCAGTACCCCAGGTCCTAGCTGACTTTAGTGAGTCACCAGACCTTTACACATACCCACCCTAGTAACTTAACTCCAGGTCTTTGGCATATAGATCTTAAAGTAGTTCTTGGATTTTTTTGTAATTCACGCCAAGAGAAAGGGACTTTTGCCATGGCTGCCAGCTTGGAAGAGTATGGCCTGATTACATTACCTGCAGGTATATAGATTTAAACTAGAGTTGATGTCAGAACTTTAGTAGAACTATTCAAACAACCACGCTCAGTTTACCGATCTATGCCCAGCCTTCAAAAAGACCAAGCAAGGGCTTCTAAGGACCCGATAAAACCTCCGTGGAAGCACAATATGCCCTAGTGGTTTGCACCTCAGAGTTTCTCACCTCAGAATCCAGCACCCACATTAACTCAGTAATTTTTTTTTTTTGAGACGGAGTTTTGCTGCTGTTAACCAGACTGTAGTGCAAAGGCACAATCTCGGCTCACCGCAACCACTGCCTTCTGGGTTCAAGCAATTCTCCTGCCTCAGCCTCCTGAGTAGCTGGGACTACAGGCGCACACCAACATGCCCAGCTAATTTTTGTATTTTTAGTAGAGACGGGGTTTCACCTTGTTGACCGGGATGGTCTCGATCTCTTGACCTCATGATCCACCAGCCTCGGCCTCCCAAAGTGCTGGGATTATAGGCATGAGCCACGGCGCCCGGCCAACTCAGTAATTTTATACACTCATTGCTGTGTATATCTGAGGTGTCAACAGGTCCAATTATATTATGAAGTACTGAAGCAAGGGGCAAATTTAGTCCTTGAACTGTTTTATCTGGCACGCTGTAGGGTCACATCCTCTTCTTTTTCTACAGGATTAAAATAATGCTCTATCTTCCTGGAACTTAATCAAAAACTGTCATTTGAGAGGGCCTTTAAACAATTGTCCATGGTAGCTTCTAAAAGGGTGAGACTATTGGAGGGCAGTGTTTAGATTTCCTGGCCCCAAATTCTACAACATCTGCAAGCAATTTCTATTTTCACCAGCACTTTAACGTTTTATTTTGCAATTCCTCAGTTAACTGCCAGCCTGGGGAAAAGAAAGATGAATTTGAGTAAGACCCCTTGGAAGCCTCTCACAAATGCAAATTTTTGTAGAGCACCTCAGGAATGGGCTCTCTGACTTCTATTTTTGGGGCTTTTACCTTAAGTACTGCTAAATAGGGAAGTAGGGGGACTGTGCCTGAAGCTAGACATCAGCAACTCTTTAAGCTCTTTTTCTTAAGGTTGGTTCTTCTGTTCATTCTTCCTGTTTCCCCTAAGAAAATCAGTGAAGGCCTTAAATTTAATATAATCTACATGTTTGTAGGGGCAGCAAAGAAGCTAGAGATGTGGGAGGCTGTGCAGTGCTGGGCAAATAAATCTTAGCAGAAACCGTAGGGTCACAGTCCTTTGTTTTGACCTGGAGGAGGAGGAGACCTTTCAGACTGGCCTAGGGTCTCAGTATTAGAAAACCACCCAGTTTCCCAGACTACCGGAGATTTTAAAGGAGTGGGTCTTGTTTTGAATAGGTACTACAAGGGAGTGGTTCGTGCAGCTCCCTAGAAGTACAAAAAAATTAATTCCTTCATGACATTCACATATTTTGACAGTAACTTGTTTAAATGTTGGGAACCCGGGAGATGGAGGTTGCAGTGAGCCGAGATTGTGCCACTGCACTTTAGCCTTAGTAACAGAGCTAGACTCCATCTAAAAAAAAAATTAAAATTGATTGCATTTCCGTTGTTGGCCTCTTGCTGCAGGAGCCATATATTGAAGACCATGTCTGGGAGCTTCTACTTTGTAAACGTTGGCCACCATAATAATCCAGTTTTTGAAATGGAGTTTTTGCCAGCTGGGAAGGCAGAATCCAAAAACGACTATCGTCATCTGAACCAGTTCATAGCTCATACTACTCTCGACCTCGTAGATGAGAACATGTGACTGTCGAACAACATGTACTCGAAAATGGAGGACAAGTTCAATGAGTGGTTTGTGTCAGCATTTGTCACTGCAGGGCATATGAGATTTATTATGCTTCATGACATAAGACAAGAAGATGGAATAAAGAACTTCTTTACTGATGTTTATGATTTATATATAAAGTTTTCAGTGAATCCATTTTAAGAACCCAATTCTCCTATTCAATCAAGTGCATTTGACAGAAAAGTGCAGTTTCTTGGGAAGAAGCACCTTTTAAGCTGAATGCAGGAAATTCTGAAACAAACAATATCACCACAATGATGTATATTCAGGAATGTATACATTGTAAGTTACTTGATTAAATAGCCTGAAAAACTTTTGTGTAGTCTCAGCTTATCTAAGCCTAATGAAATTCCATATATATATTTTCTTTTTGAGACAGAGTTTCGCTGTTGTTACTCAGACTGGAGTGCAATGGCATGATCTCGGCTCACCAAAACCTCTGCCTCCTGGGTTCAAGCAATTTTCCTGCCACAGCCTCCCGAGTAGCTGGGACTACAGGTGTGCACCACCATGCCCAGCTAATTTTTGTATTTTTAGTAGAGACGGGGTTTCACCTTGTTGACCAGGATGGTTTCGATCTCTTGACCTCGTGATCCACCTGCCTCAGTCTCCCAAAGTGCTGGGATTATAGGCGTGAGTCACCATGCCCGGCCTTATTTTTTAATTAAAATTATCTGAATAAATGCAGATAATTATACCATGTAAACATTTTCATATTTTGCAAGTATAATAATATGCTTTGTATAGTATGAAACGACAATGTATAGGGATACACTTTGTACTTATGGAAAAAATCTTCCCTTCTTGGGAATAGAAAGTCTGTGTCCTAAGTATACATATTCAAGTTTTAAGCCCTATTTATATTTTAATTTTTGTCACATTTAGACAGAGGCAGAAAACTACTATTTCTGAGCTGATACTTGTTTTGTGTGTGGGGCAGAAAACTACTATTTCTGAGCTGATACTTGTTTTGTGTGTGTCGCACTGCTCTTCAACTGTTTGACTCCTCCCCCTCTTTGATAAGTTGACCTCTGGGCTCTGAAAATTTGGCCACAGAAAATGTATTTTAGTTTGCTTATCTGGTTAGTTTGTTGTTAAATTTTAGGGCTTGAAAGCTTTTTACACAATATTTTGTCCAAGGCAATCTTTTTCCAGTGAGGACACGGGGACCCAGATGAGTGGCAGTTACCAGGCTGGGGTGGGAACCAAAATGCTGTAGGCTCTCGGTTGTCTTTTCCTGAACTGTGGGGCTTAGGGAACAGTTGCATCTGGTTGATTCTTAACATTATAGCAGCACAATGAGAAAAAAAAGAGAGGTTCTCTAAAATATTTTTATCTTTTCTAGGTAAATTTATCTTAAAATTAAAAAGAATATGGAACATTTTCTTATATGTATATTCCAGGTAGGTCATATTCTGAAAATGTGAAATCTTTTTTTTTAAGAGTTTTTCTCTTCTTGCCCAGGCTGGAGTGCAGTGGCACAATCTCGGCTCACCGCAACCTCCGTCTCCCAGGTTCAAGCAATTCTCCTGCCTCTGCCTCCCCAGTAGCTGGGATTACAGGCAGGCACCACCATGCCTGGCTAATTTTTGTATTTTTAGTACAGATGGGGTTTCTCCATGTTGATCAGGCTGGTCTTGAACTCCCATCCTCAGGTGATCCTTTCACCTCGACCTCCCAATGTGTTGAGATTACAGGCATGAGTCACTGCACCCAGCCGAAAATGTGAAATCTTACACCAAAATCAGTAGCAACTGATTGACAGACATGTGATGTGAATTTCAAATAATGTAAGTTTCAGAATCTATGAGTTACAGTTTTAATTATGTGAAGATAAATAATTTGTACAAAGTCAATTTTCATAAGTTGGTTAATTTCATAAAAGGTTAAATTTGATAAATGTGGTATATTCCATAAAAGGTTAAATTTTCACAAAACTAGAGGTCCTAGGGAATAGGTATATGGGAAAATTAACACACACTTATATATAAAAAGTGTGTGTCTTCACACTTATATATAAAAAAACTTGGTTTTGTTTCATTGGATATCCTGGCAATCCCAACATTAATCTGAAGTCAGCTATGTTTCTGACCCTTAGGATGAAAATCTTTTAGAACCTTAAAAATGGAAGGAATGACTGTTGAGCTACCACCACATACTGGACACTGCTAGGGGCTTCACACTCATGCCCTGTTGCATGGTATTATCATTTGAGAGGTCATGGCCATTACCCTAGGTTGCTGAATGAGTTTGGTTTGGAAATCCAGGGTACAGAACCACATGTGACTCTAGTACATAAAGGCTGGCATCATTTTTAACTGACAGGAGCAGGGACTAAAGGGATCCTGCCTTGCAGATGGGCTTCTGAAATTGAATAACCTGTATGGTTGTGTAAAATGTCAGAAGCTTGGATGAACTTATTTGGACCTCAGACTACACCTTAATATTGTAGATTTTTAAAATGATATTTCTGCTGTTGATTTGTTTTTTCATTATATACACTCCTGCTAAAAATAACTAAAGTTATGCATCCCTTAATGGTGGGGATGCTTCTAAGAAATGTGTCACTAGGTTATTTCATCACTGTGCAAATATCATGGAGTGTACTTACACAAACCTAGATGGTAGGGTCTACTACACACCTAGACTGTATGGTAGACCCTATTGCTCCTAGGTTAAAACAGGTATAGCATGTTACTCTACTAAATACCATAGGTGACTGTAACATAGTGGTAAGTATTCATGTGTCTAAACATAATCTAAACATAGAAAAGTTACAGCATAAATATGGTATAACCTTATGGGACTGGCTGGGCATGGTGGCTCATGCCTGTAATCTCAGCACTCAGGGGGCCAAGGCAGGCAGGTCAACTGAGGTCAGAAGTTTGAGACCAGTCTGACTGACATGAAGAAGCCCCATCTTTACTAAAAACACAAAATTAGCTGGGCAGAGTGGAGCATGCCTGTAATTCACTCTTGTTGCCCAGGCTAGAGTGCAGTGGCAGGATCTTGCCTCACTGCAACCTCCACCTCCTGGGTTCAAGCAATTCTCCTGCCTCAACCTCCTGAGTGGCTGGGATTACAGCCTGGGTAATGAGAGCAAAACTCCATCTCAAAATATTAATTAATTAATTAAAAAGATGGCTATCACCACCTTATACTAGATGTCAAACTTTGCCTGATTAGAGTGAGCCAACATGATATTGTGCTTCCTGGATGGTGCACTGGCTCACACCTATAGCCCCAGCACTTTGGGAGCCTGAGGCCAGTGGATCACCTGAGGTCAGAAGTTTCAGACCAGCCTGGCCAACATGGGGAAACCCCGTCTCTACTAAAAATATTTTACAAAATTAGGCTGGCATGGTGGCAGGAGTCTGTAATTCCAGCTACTTTGGAAGGCTGAGGCAGGTGAATTGCTTGAACCTGGGAGGCAGAGGTTGCAGTGAGCCGAGACTGCATCCTGCACCCCAGCCTGAGCAACAGAGTGAGACTCAGTCTGAAAGAAAAAAAAGATAAGATGCTTCCTGGTACAAGGCAACATAATGTAACATGGATTACCTATAAAGTAGTATTCTATCCAAAAATGTTTATCCTGAATCGAATCAGGCCTTGAGATCTCACTTCAGTTTACAGGAGATACAGGGGGTGGAAGGACTCATTAAATGACTCATAAGAAAACAATCTGAAATTTCTTGAATGTGGGACTTTCTATAAACTGTCTCTTTAACAAGTAAATGTCATGGAAAAAATTGTTCAAGTGAGTGAGAAGACCTGGGATGGATTTAAAAAATTTTTTGAGATGGAATTTCCCTGTTGTTACCCAGACTAGAGTGCAATAGCATGATCTTGGCTCACCGTGACGTCCACCTTCTGGGTTCAAGCAATTCTCCTGCCTCAGTCTCCCAAGTAGCTGGAACTACAGTCGTGCACCACCATGCCCAATTAATTTTTGTATTTTTAATAGAGATGTGGTTTCACCTTGTTAACCAGGATGGTCTCAATCTCTTGACCTCATGATCCACCCGCCTCGGCTCTCAAAGTGTGGAATTATAGGCGTGAGCCACCACACCCAGCCGGATTAAAAGAAATTTAAAGAGGTATAACAGGCTGGGCTCGGGGGCTCACACCTGTAATCCCAGCACTTTGGGAGGCAGAGGTTGCAGTGAGCCGAGACTGCATCCTGCACCCCAGCCTGAGCAACAGAGTGAGACTCCACCTCAATTAAAAGAAAAGAAAAGAGGCTGGGTGCAGTGGCTCAAGCCTGTAATCCCAGCTACTTGGGAGGCTGAGGCAGGAGAATTGCCTAAACCCAGGAAACGGAGGTTGCACTCCAGCCTGGGTAACAAGAGCAAAACTCCATCTCAAAATATTAATTAATTAATTAATTAATTAATTAAAAGATGGCTATCACCACCTTATACTAGATGTCAAACTTTGCCTGATTAGAGTGAGCCAACATGATATTGTGCTTCCTGGATGGTGCACTGGCTCACACCTATAGCCCCAGCACTTTTGGAGGCCAAAGTGGGTGGATCACATGAGGTCAGGGTTTGAGACCCACCTGGCCAAGATGGTAAAACCCCAACTCTACTTAAAATCAAAAACTAGCTGGCTGTAGTGGTGTGCACCTGTAATCCCAGCACTTTTGGAGGCCAAAGTGGGTGGATCACATGAGGTCAGGGTTTGAGACCCACCTGGCCAAGATGGTAAAACCCCAACTCTACTTAAAATCAAAAACTAGCTGGCTGTAGTGGTGTGCACCTGTAATCCCAGCACTTTGGGAGGCAGAGGCTCTGAATCACTTGAGGTCAGGAATTCCATACAAGCCTGGACAACATGGTATAACCACATCTCTACTAAAAATTCAAGAATTAGACCAGGTGCGGTGGCTTCCGCCTGTAATCCCAGCACTTTGGGAGGCCAAAGCAGGCGGATCATGACATCAGGAATTTGAGACCAGCCTAGCCAATACAGTGGAAACCTGTCTCTACCAGATATACAAAAAAATTAGCCTGGCATGGTGGTGTGTGCCTGTAATTTTGTCTACTCAGGAGGCTGAGGCAGGAGAATTGCTTGAACCTGGGAGACGGAGGTTTCAGTGAGCCAATATCACACCATTGTGCTCCTGCCTGGGTGACAGGGTGAGACTCCATCTCAAAACAAATAAACACCACAAAAATTAGCCGGACATGGTGGTGCACACCTGTAATCCCAGCTACTCAGGAGGCTGAGGTAGAAGGATCACTTGAGCCCAGGAGTTCCAGGCTGCCCTGAGCCATGATGGTACCATTGCACTCCAGTCTGGGTGACAGAGTGAGACCCTATCTCAAAAATGAAAACAAAACAAATAGGGGCCAGGAACGGTGACTCATGCCTGTAATCCCAGCACTTTTGGAGGCCAAAGTGGGTGGATCACATGAGGTCAGGGGTTTGAGACCCACATGGCCAAGATGGTAAAACCCCAACTCTACTTAAAATCAAAAACTAGCTGGCTGTAGTGGTGTGCACCTGTAATCCCAGCTACTTGGGAGGCTGAGGCAGAAAAAAATCGCTTGAACTCTGGAGACAGAGGTTGTAATGAGCAAAGATTACAGCACTGTCCTCCAGCCTGGGCCACAGAGTGAGACTCCACCTCAATTAAAAGAAAAGAAAAGAGGCTGGGTGCAGTGGCTCAAGCCTGTAATCCCAGCACTTTGGGAGGCCGAGGCAGGAGAATTGCCTAAACCCAGGAAACGGAGGTTGCACTCCAGCCTGGGTAACAAGAGCAAAACTCCGTTTTTTTTTTTAAGAAAAGAAAAGAAAAGAAAAGAAAAGAAAAATAAATAATCCAAGAATAAGCATAAATCTCAACTTCTTTGGTTCATAAAGGAGAGAGCATTTTAAATTATTGTGCTTAATAATTTCAGTGTCTTCTTCTGGCTTCTCATGATACCTAGACACCTACTTGTACAAAATAAATTGGACCTCTTATAATCAGACCACACAGCAGAATCAGCTATGTCTGAGGTACTTTTATTTAAACCAAAACTGTAAAGAACTTTGTAATTAAAATCTCTTATTATTGTCTAAATTCTTGGGCAGTGCAGTCTCTCATCACCTCATTTTTCTAAGTGGAAAGGAGGCCTTATGAACATTTAATAAACTCTTCAGAGTAAACTGATCCACCCAAGACAGGTGGATCACCTGAGGTCTGGAGTTTGAGACCAGCCTGGCCAACATGGTGAGACCCCATTTCTACTAAAAATACAAAAGTTAGCCGGGAATGGTGGTGGGTGCCTGTAATTCCAGCTACCCAGGAGGCTGAGGCAGGATAAGTGCTTGAACTCAGGAGGTGGAGTTTGCAGTGAGGAGAGATCTCACCACTGCACTCTAGCCTGAGCAACAGAATGAGACTCCATCTAAAAAAAAGAAAAAACTGTTGTGATTTCAGGTGGCCCTAAAGGCAGTGAGTTACCTCAGTTGATTGTTCACAGGCAGTTACAGGGTGGAGTCCTTGTTCTACTCTTTCTTGTCTTCTCACTACTGCACTTGACTAGCCTTTTTTTTCTTCTTCTTTTTTTCTTTCTATATAGAAAGAATGTGGTCTAGCTATATTGCCCAGGCAGGTCTCTAACTCCTGGGCTCAAGCTATCCTCCTGCCTCTTCCTCCCTAAGAGCTGGGATTACAGGCACACCACCATGCCCAGCTAATTTTTGTATTTTTATTAGAGATGGGGTTTCACCTCATTGACCAGGATGGTCTTGATCTCTTGACCTCATGATCCACCCACCTCAGCCTCCCAAGTAGCTGGGATTACAGGTGTGAGCCACAGCACCCAGCTCATTTTTTTTAAGTATAATTTCAACTATGGGACACTTCCTACTCTGTCTACTTCCAATGAACTTAAAAAAATGGAGGTATAATTAACATACAATAAAATATTTTTAGTGTTAGTTCAATGAGTTTAAATTATATACTTTTTTTTTGAGATGGAGTTTCGCTGTTGTTACCCAGACTGGAGTGCAATGGCATGATCTCAGCTCACCACAACCTCCAACTTCTGGGTTCAAGCAATTCTCCTGCCTCAGCCTCCTGAGTAGCTGCGATTACAGGTGCACACCACCATGTCCAGCTAATTTTTGTATTTTTATTAGAGACGGGGTTTCACCTCATTGACCAGGATGGTCTTGATCTCTTGACCTCGTGATCCACCCGCCTCAGCCTCCCAGAGTGCTGGGATTATAGGCGTGATTTGGCACCTGGCCAAATTATATACATTTATATAACCACTGTCCAAAAAGAAGATATGGGAGCAACAGGCCTTAAAAAAAAGCCATTTGGCCAGGCACAGTGGCTCACACATGTAATCCCAGCACTTTGGGAGGCCAAGGTGGGTGTATCATGAGGTCAAGAGATCGAGACCATCCTGGCCAACACAGTGAAACCCCATCTCTACTAAAAATACAAAAATTGAGCTGGGTGTGGTGGTGCACACTTGTAGTCCCAGCTACTCAGGAGACTAAGGCAGGAGAATCGCTTGAGCCAGGGAGGCAGAGGATGTGGTGAGCCCCAGCCTGGGCAGCAATAGTGAAACTCCATCTCAGAAAAGGAAAATAAAATGCCATCCATGCAAAGCTAAGACTGACTCCCTTGTCAGCTCTCTCTCTGGACCTTCTCTTAATGTATTCTCCTCCTCTTTTTACTCTCACATCTCTCTGTCTCTCTCACATATCTCCATCTCTCTCATCTCACTCTCTCATTTCTCCATCTCTCTCACACTTCTCAATTTCTCTCACATCTCTTCATCTCTCTCTCATCTCTCAATTTCTCTCTCATCTCTCCATCTCTCTCTGGAATCTCTCCATCTGTCTCTCATCTCTCCATCTCCCTCACCTCTCCATCTCTCATCTCTCCATCTCTCTCACATCTCTCCATCTGTCTCTCATCTCTCCATCTCTCTCACCTCTCCATCTCTCTCATCTCTCTCTCTCTCTCATCTCTCCATCTCTCTCTCACCTCTCCATCTCTCTCACCTCTCCATCTCTCTCACCTCTCCATCTCTCTCATCTCTCCATCTCTCTCATATCTCTCGATCTCTTTCACATCTCTCCATCTCTCTTGCTGCTCTCCATCTCTGGCACCTCTTTTGCACCAGATTTCAGTTCCAAAAACACCTGTGGCTTGCTCACTCTGACCATGTTGAATGGGCTCTGCCGGCTGGAGGCTTGGTCCTCTTCTTCAGACAGAACTTGGCTGTTCTCTCTTGGGCTCTGCAACATTCACTGCAGATCCAAGTTGTCCCTGCCTTTGGCCCCCACTGCCAGGCTCACTCCCCTAGACCTCCTCCCCCAGAGGAATGGAGAAGGTGGGAGGGAGCCTGCTTCACAGTTATAATCAATGGAGATCATTGGGTAAGAGTAATCCAAGGTGGCTAACAGCCTCCTCTATCCTCTCTACATGGTTTTCTTTACAGTCATTTCAGCACAAGAAAGATGTCCTTGTCTGATGCTCCCCTTATCCACACAATTAGAAGTAAATTAAAGGCATCAATTTCAAGTCACTGCTGTAGTTGTGGAAAGGTAAAAGCAATTTATTCTTTATCTCCTGTTGTGTCTGGAAAGAAAATTCTTTCAACGACTTTCCTGGTTTTGAAAAAAACCCGCAACAAATTCTAATATATTGGGTGATTTTTCTTGTTACAAATTCTTCTGTATGTGAGAAAATCCTAGTGCACTGGGTTTCCACTCTCACTAAAAGTTTTCCTGAGAAAAGAGGAAACCAGAAATGACCAAAATGGACAGATCTATACTTTTAAATTCTCAGGTGGTGGGAAGTTTTTCTCTGTTTATAATATTTTTTTCTCTTTGGTGATACCAGAGCATACATTTGGACAGACTAGGTTGGATCCCCTATTAATTTCTTTCTTACATTTTTTTTCTTGAGATGGAGTTTTGCTCTTGTTGCCCAGGCTGGAGTGCAGTGGTGCAATGTCAGCTCACCACAACTTCCTCCTTCTGGGTTCACATGACTCTCCTGCCTCAGCCTCCTGAGTAGTTGGGATTACAGGCATGTGCCATCAGGCCTGGCTAATTTTGTATTTTTAGTAGAGATGGGGTTTCTCCATGTTGGTCAGGCTGGACTCGAACTCCCGACCTCAGGTGATCCACCAACCTTGGCCTCCCAAAGTGCTGGGATTACAGGTTTGAGCAACCAAGTCTGGCCTTTTTTCATTTTTAAATGCAGATGCAAGTAAGCAGTAAATTATTTTATCCAAAGTCAGGGGCCATATAAAAAATACAGAAGGCTAAAATGGACCCTTACCAGAGATTTTTTAAAAGACAATTCAAGATGTTAACAGGGGTCAATTTATCAGGAAGATGTAACAATGGTAAATATGTGTGTACCAAATAAAAGAGCTTCAAAATATAAACTAGGCACAGCAGCTGCTAGGGAGTCTGGGGCAAAAGGATGGCTTGAGCCTAGGATTCCAAGGCTTCACTGAACTATGATTATGTCACTTGCACTCTAGTCTGGGTGACATATCAAGACACTGTCTCTAATTTAAAGATGAAAGATTGAGAGAAATCTTCAAAATACACTATGAAAAAACTGATATAACTAAAAGAGAGTAAATTTACAATCTTGCTTGGATTTGATATCTCTCACAGTAATTGATAGAACAAATGACAAAAAATAAATCCAGTAGGATGGTAGAAGACTTTAAAAATGCTGTCAACCAATTTGACTTAATGTATGTAGAACACTACATCCAAGGATTGTATTCTACACATTGTTTTCAAATGTACATGGAACCTTTAAAAGGAAAATTGATAAAATGCTACAAGAATAGACAATATAAAGAGGAATATAAATGAACTAATGGAGTTGAGAAACACAACATGAGAACTTAGCAAAATATGCACAAGTTTTAATAGCTGAATTGATTAAGCAGATGAAAGGATATCAGAGGTCAAAAACCAACTTAATGAAATAGAATGAGAAGACAAGAATAGAGAAAAAAGGATAAAAAGGAATGAGCAAAGTCTTCAAGAAATATGGGACTATGTAAAAATACCTAATCTACGTTTGATAGGTGTACCTGAATGTGATGAAGAGAATGAATATAAGCCAAAAATACTCTTCAGGATATTATTCAGGAAAGCTTTTCCAACATTCAACCCCAGGTAATACAGAGAACACCACAAAGATATTCTCAAGAAGAGCAACCCCAGGGCACATAATCGTTAGATTCACCAGGGTTGAAATAAAGGAGAAAATACTAAGGGCAGCCCAAGAGAAAGGTCAGGTTACCCACAAAAGGAAGCCTATCAGACTTACAGCAGATCTCTCAGCAGAAACCCTACAAGCCAGAAGAGAGTGGGGGCCAATATTCAACATCCTTAAAGAAAAGAACTTTCAGCCCAGAATTTCATATCCAGCCAAACTAAGCTTCACAACTGAAGGAAAAATAAAATCTTTAATGAACAAGCAAGTACTCAGAGATTTTATTACCACCAGGCCTGCTTTACAAGAGCTTCTGAAAGAAGCATTACACATAGAAAGGAAAAACCAGTATTAGCCTTTCTAGAAATATACCAAAAAGTAAAGAGCATCAATGTAAAGAAGAATTTACATCAATGAATAAACAAAACAGCCAGTTAACATCAAATGGCAGTAACCCTAAATTTAAATCGACTAAATCCCCCAATCAAAAGATACAGCCAAAACCCAAAGGTATGCTACATCCAGACCCATTCCACATACAAGGATATACAAAGACTCAAAACAAAGGGATGGAGAAAGATTTACCAGCCAAATGGAGAGCAAAAATAAATAAATAAATAAATAAATAAAAGGATAATCCATGCTTTAGGTCATAATGAAGCTCCAATAAATTCTAAAGATTGAAATGTTAGACAATAAGTGAGTTTTCTTTTCCTAGATAGTGATTTATTTAGAGAGAGAAACAAAAGAAGGAGAGAGAAAGAAAGAGCTAACTCTTTTGTTTTTGACGTTTATTTAAGATTTTTTTTAAATTGCATTTTAGGTTTTGGGGTACATGTGCAGAACATGCAAGATAGCGGCATAGGTACACACATGGCAGTGTGATCTACTGCCTTCCTCCCCTTCACCCACATTTGGCATTTCTCCCCAGGCTATCCTTCCCCAGCTCCCCCCACCACTGTCCCTCCCCTATTCCCCCCAATAGACCACAGTGTGTAGTACTCCCTTACCTGTGTCCATGTGTTCTATTTTTTTCTCACCCGTGTATGAGTGAGAATATTCGGTATTTCATTTTCAGTTCTTGTGTCAGTTTGCTGAGAATGATGTTCTCCAGATTCCTCCATGTCCCTAGAAAGGACACGAACTCATCCTTTTTGATTGCTGCATAATATTCCATGGTGTATATGTGCCATATTTTCCTAGTCCAGTCTATCATCGATAAGCATTTCGGTTGGTTCCAGGTCTTTGTTATTGCAAACAATGCTGCAAAAAACATTCATGTGCATGTGTCCTTATAGTGTAATGATTTATCATCCTTTGGATATATACCGAGTAAAGGGATTGCTGGGTCAAATGAAATTTCCATTTCTAAGGCCTTCAGCAATCCCCACACTGTCTTCCACAATGGTTGAACTAATTTACACTCCTTCCAACAGTGTAAAAGTGTTTCTATTTCTCCACATCCTCTCCAGCATCTGTTGTCTCCAGGTTTTTTAACGATCGCCATTCTAACTGGCATGAGATGGTATCTCAATGTGGTTTTAATTTGCATCTCTCTAATGACCAGTGATGATGAGCATTTTTTCATGTTTGTTGGCCTCGTGTATGTCTTCTTTTGTAAAGTGTCTGTTCATATCCTTTGCCCATATTTGAATGGGCATGTTTGATTTTTTTTCTATAAATCAGATTGAGTTCTTTGTAAATTCTGGATATCAGCCCTTTGTCAGATGGATAAACTGCAAAAATTTTTTCCCATTCTGTTGGTTGCTGATTCACTCTAGTGAGTGTTTCTTTTGCCATGCAGAAGCTGTGGAGTTTGATTAGGTCCCATTTGTCTATTTTGGCTTTTGCTGCCAATGCTTTTGGTGTTTTGGTCATGAAGTCCTTGCCTACTCCTATGTCCTGAATGGTTTTGCCTAGATTTTCTTCTAGGGTTTTTATGGTGCCAGGTCTTATGTTTAAGTCTTTAATCCATCTGGAGTTAATTTTAGTGTAAGGTGTCAGGAAGGGGTCCAGTTTCTGCTTTCTGCACATGGCTAGCCAGTTTTCCCAACACCATTTATTAAACAGGGAATCCTTTCCCATTGCTTGTTTTTGTCAGGTTTATCAATATTAGATAGATCAACAAGACAGAAAATTAATAAGCATATCCAGGACTTGAACTCAGATTCGGAACAAGTAAACTTAATAAACATGTATTGAGCTCTCCACTTTAAATACACAAAATATACATTCTTGTCAGTTCCACATCACACCTACTCATAGGTTTAAATGAAATATTGATTGGCCATTATTAAGCACAATTATTGGCATAAAAGAGGTTTCCAATATTTATTTTAAAATAAAGCAACACTCCTGTTCTCTCTCCCTCTTTTTCTTCCTCTCCTTCACTCCCTTTTTTATTTCTTTCCTTCTCTCCTTTCTTATAAAAAAGAATCCTTCTCTTTATGATATAGTGTACTTGAATCACCTAGATTTTTAAAAGTATTGCCCAGGGAGCTAAAAATAAATAAATAAACAAATAAATAAATAAAAGGATAATCCATGCTTTAGGTCATAATGAAGCTCCAATAAATTCTAAAGATTGAAATGTTAGACAATAAGTGAGTTTTCATTTCCTAGATAGTGATTTATTTAGAGAGAGAGAAACAGAAGAAGGAGAGAGAAAGAAAGAGCTAACTCTTTTGTTTTTGACGTTTATTTAAGATTTTTTAAATTGCATTTTAGGTTTTGGGGTACATGTGCAGAACATGCAAGATAGCTGCATAGGTACACACATGGCAGTGTGATCTACTGCCTTCCTCCCCTTCACCCACATTTGGCATTTCTCCCCAGGCTATCCTTCCCCAGCTCCCCCCACCACTGTCCCTCCCCTATTCCCCCCAATAGACCACAGTGTGTAGTACTCCCTTACCTGTGTCCATGTGTTCTATTTTTTCTCACCCGTGTATGAGTGAGAATATTCGGTATTTCATTTTCAGTTCTTGTGTCAGTTTGCTGAGAATGATGTTCTCCAGATTCCTCCATGTCCCTAGAAAGGACACGAACTCATCCTTTTTTGATTGCTGCATAATATTCCATGGTGTATATGTGCCACATTTTCCCAGTCCAGTCTATCATCGATAAGCATTTGGGTTGGTTCCAGGTCTTTGCTATTGCAAACAATGCTGCAAAAACATTCATGTGCATGTGTCCTTATAGTATAATGATTTATAGTCCTTTGGATATATATCCAGTAATGGGATTGCTGGGTCCAATGGAATTTCTATTTCTAAGGCCTTGAGGAATCTCCACACTGACTTCCACAATGGTTGAACTAATTTACACTCCCTCCAACAGTGTAAAAGTGTTTCTTATCTCCACATCCTCTCCAGCATCTGTTGTCTCCAGGTTTTTTAATGATCGCCATTCTAACTGGCATGAGATGGTATCTCAATGTGGTTTTAATTTGCATCTCTCTAATGACCAGTGATGATGAGCATTTTTTCATGTTTGTTGGCCTCGTGTATGTCTTCTTTTGTAAAGTGTCTGTTCATATCCTTTGCCCATATTTGAATGGGCATGTTTGATTTTTTTTCTATAAATCAGATTGAGTTCTTTGTAAATTCTGGATATCAGCCCTTTGTCAGATGGATAAACTGCAAAAATTTTTTCCCATTCTGTTGGTTGCTGATTCACTCTAGTGAGTGTTTCTTTTGCCATGCAGAAGCTGTGGAGTTTGATTAGGTCCCATTTGTCTATTTTGGCTTTTGCTGCCAATGCTTTTGGTGTTTTGGTCATGAAGTCCTTGCCTACTCCTATGTCCTGAATGGTTTTGCCTAGATTTTCTTCTAGGGTTTTTATGGTGCCAGGTCTTATGTTTAAGTCTTTAATCCATCTGGAGTTAATTTTAGTGTAAGGTGTCAGGAAGGGGTCCAGTTTCTGCTTTCTGCACATGGCTAGCCAGTTTTCCCAACACCATTTATTAAACAGGGAATTCTTTTCCCATTGCTTGTTTTTGTCAGGTTTGTCAAAGATTGTATGGATGTAGATATGTTGTGTTGCCTCTGAGGCCTCTGTTCTGTTCCATTGGTCTATATCTCTGTTTTGGTACCAGTACCATGCTGTTTTGATTACTGTAGCCTTGTAATATAGTTTGAAGTCCACTGGTGTGATGCCTCCTGCTGTGTTCTTTTTGCTTAGAATTGACTTGGCTATGTGGGCTCTCTTTTGGTTCCATATGAAGTTCATGGTCGTTTTTTCCAGTTCTGTGAAGAAAGTCAATGGTAGCTTGATGGGGATAGCATTGATTCTGTAAATTACTTTGGGCAGTATAGCCATTTTCATGATACTGATTCTTTCTAACCATGAACATGGGATGTTTGTCCATCTGTTTGTGTCCTCTCTTATTTCATTGAGCAGTGGTTTGTAGTTTTCCTTGAAGAGGTCCCTTACGTTCCTTGTAAGTTGTATTCCTAGGTATTTTATTATTTTTGTAGCAATTGTGAATGGCAGTTCATTCTGATTTGGCTCTCTTTAAGTCTGTTATTGGTGTATAGGAATGCTTGTAATTTTTGCACATTGATTTTATATCCTGAGACGTTGCTGAAGTTGCTTATCAGTTTCAGGAGTGTTTGGGCTGAGGCGATGGGGTCTTCTAGGTATACTATCATGTCGTCTGCAAATAGAGACAATTTGGCTTCCACCTTTTCTATTTGAATACCCTTTATTTCTATTTCTTGCCTGATTGCTCTGGCTAGAACTTTCAGTACTATATTGAATAGGAGTGGTGAAAGAGGGTATCCTTGTCTAGTGCTGGATTTCAAAGGAAATGCTTCCAGTTTCTGTCCATTAAGTATGATATTGGCTGTTGGTTTGTCATAAATAGCTTTTATTACTTTGAGATATATTCCATCAATACCGAGTTTATTGAGGGTTTTTAGCATAAAGAGCTGTTGAATTTTGTCAAATGCCTTCTCTGCATCAATTGAGATAATCATGTGGTTTTTGTTTTTGCTTCTGTTTATGTGGTGAATTACATTTATAGACTTGCATATGTTGAACCAGCCTTGCATCCCCAGGATGAATCTTACTTGATCATGATGAATAAGTATTTTGATATGCTATTGCAATCGGCTTGCCAGTATTTTATTGAAGATTTTTGCATCTATGTTCATTATGGATATTGGCCTGAAGTTTTCTTTTCTTGTTGAGTCTCTGCTGGGTTTTGGTATCAGGATGATGTTAGTCTCAAAAAATGAACTGGAAAGGATTCCCTCTTTTTGGATTATTTGGAATAGTTTCAGAAGTAATGGTACCAGCTCCTCTTTCTGTGTCTGGTAGAATTCGGCTGTGAACCCATCTGGACCTGGGTTTTTATTGTGTTGTAGGCTCTTAATTGCTGCCTCGACTTCAGACCTTGTTATTGGTCTATTCATACTTTTGCCTTCCTCCTAGTTTAGGCTTGGGAGAATACAGGTGTCCAGGAATTTATCAATTTCTTCCAAGTTTACTAGTTTATGTGCATAGAGTTATTTGTAATATTCTCTGATGATAATTTGAATTTCTGTGGAATCTGTGGTGATTTCTTTTTATTACATCTATTTGGTTGTTCTCTCTTTTCTTTTTTATCAGTCTGGCTAGTGGTCTGTCTATTTTGTTGATCTTTTCAAAAACCCAGCTCTTGGATTTATTGATTTTTTGAAGTGTTTTTGTGTCTCTATCTCCTTCAGCTCTGCTCTGATCTTAGTTATTTCTTGTCTTTTGCTAGGTTTTGAGGTTTCTTTATCTTGCTCCTCTAGCTCTTTCAATTTTGATAATAGGGTGTCAATTTTGGATCTCTCATTTCTTCTCATATTGGCACTTATTGCTATATATTTTCCTCTGAAGAGTGCTTTTAATGTGTCCCAGAGATTCTGGTATATTGTGCCTTTGTTTTCATTGGTTTCAAAGAACTTCTTTATTTCTGCCTTCATTTCTTTGTTTATGCAGTCAACATTCAAGAGCCAGTTGTGCAGTTTCCATGATGCTGTGTGGTTCTGAGTTAGTTTCTGAATTCTGAGTTCTAACATGATTGCACTATGGTCTGAGAGACTGTTTGTTATGATTTCAGTTGTTTTGCATTTGCTGAGGAGTGCTTTACTTCCAATTATGTGGTCAATTTTAGAGTAGGTGTGATGTGGTGCTGAGAAGAATGTATGTTTTGTAGATTTGGGGTGGAGAGCTCTGTAAGTGTCTATCAGATTTGTTTATTCCAGGTCTGAGTTCAAGCCCTGGATATTCTTGTTAATTTTGTCAGGTTGATTTGTCTAATATTGACAGTGGAGTGTTAAAGTCTCCCACTATTATTGTGTGGGAGTCTAAGTCTCTTTGTAAGTTGATAAGAACTTGCCTTATAAATCTAGGTGCTCCTGTATTGGGTCCATATATATTTAGGATTGTTAGCTCTTCTTGTTGTATCGACCCTTTGATCATTATGTAATGACCTTCTTTGTCTCTTTGAACTTTGTTGCTTTCAAGTCTATTTTATCAGAGATGAGAATTGCAACTCCTGCTTTTTTGCTGTTCGTTTGCTTGGTAAATCTTCCTCCATTCCTTTATTTTGAGCCTTTGTGTATCCTTGCATGTGAGATGGGTTTCCTGAATACAGCACACCAATGGGTTTTGGTTTTATATCCAATTTGCCAGTCTGTGTCTTTTGATTGGTGCATTTAGCCCATTTACATTTATTTATTTTGTTTTTTTTTTTTGTTTCCTTCAGCTTTTTTCTTTTCTTTTTAATTTTTATTGCATCAGAGGTTTTGGGGTACATGTGCAGAACGTGCAAGATAGTTGCATAGGTACACACATGGCAGTGTGTTTTGCTGCCTTCCTCCCCTTCACCCACACTTGGCATTCATCCCCAGGCTATCCCTCCCCACCCATTTCCGCTGTCCCTCCCCCATTCCTCCAAACAGACCCCAGTGTGTAGTATACCCCTTCTCTGTGTCCATGTGTTCTCATTTTTCTCACCCACCTATGAGTGAGTATATGCAGTATTTCTTTTTCTGTTCTTGTGTCAGTTTGCTGAGAATGATGTTCTCCAGATTCATCCATGTCCTTACAAAGGACACAAACTCATCATTTTTGATTGCTGCATAATATTCCATGGTGCATATGTGCCACATTTTCCCAGTCCAGTCTATCATCGATGGGCATTTGGGTTGGTTCCAGTTCTTTGCTATTGTAAACAGTGCTGCAATGAACATTCATGTGCATGTGTCCTTATAGTAGAACGATTTATAGTCCTTTGGATATATACCCAGTAATGGGATTGCTGGGTCAAATGGAATTTCTATTTCTAGGTCCTTGAGGAATCGCCACACTGTCTTCCACAATGGTTGAATTAATTTACACTCCCACCAACAGTGTAAGAGTGTTCCTATTTCTCCACATCCTCTCCAGCATCTGCTGTCTCCAGATTTTTTAATGATCACCATTCTAACTGGCGTGAGATGGTATCTCAATGTGGTTTTGATTTGCATCTCTCTAATGACCAGTGATGATGAGCATTTTTTCATGTGTTTGTTGGCCTCATGTATGTCTTCTTTTGTAAAGTGTCTGTTCATATCCTTTGCCCATTTTTGAATGAGCTTGTTTGGTTTTTTTCCTGTAAATCTGTTTGAGTTCTTTGTAAATTCTGGATATCAGCCCTTTGTCAGATGGGTAAACTGCAAAGATTTTTTCCCATTCTGATGGTTGCCGATTCACTCTAGTGACTGTTTCTTTTGCTGTGCAGAAGCTGTGGAGTTTGATTAGGTCCCATTTGTCTATTTTGGCTTTTGTTGCCAATGCTTTTGGTGTTTTGTTCATGAAATCCTTGCCTACTCCTATGTCCTGAATGGTTTTGCCTAGATTTTCTTCTAGGGTTTTTATGGTGTCAGGTCTTATGTTTAAGTCTTTAATCCATCTGGAGTTAATTTTAGTGTAAGGTGTCAGGAAGGGGTCCAGTTTCTGCTTTCTGCACATGGCTAGCCAGTTTTCCCAACACCATTTATTAAATAGGGAATCCTTTCCCCATTGCTTGTTTTTGTCTGGTTTATCAAAGATAATATGGTTCTAGTTATGTTGTGTTGCCTCCGATGCTTCTGCTCTATTCCATTGGTCTATATCTCTGTTTTGGTACCAGTACCATGCTGTTTTGATTACTGTAGCCTTGTAGTATAGTTTGAAGTCTGGTAGTGTGATGCCTCCCGCTGTGTTCTTTTTGCTTAGAATTGACTTGGCTGTGCGGGCTCTCTTTTGGTTCCATATGAAATTAATGGTGGATTTTTCCAGTTCTGTGAAGAAATTCAATGGTAGTTTGATGGGGATAGCATTGATTGTGTAAATTACTTTGGGCAGTATAGCAATTTTCACGATACTGATTCTTCCTAACCACGAACATGGAATGTTTCTCCATCTGTTTGTGTCCTTTCTTATTTCGTTGAGCAGTGGTTTGTAGTTTTTCTTAAAGAGGTCCCTTATATTCCTTCTGAGCTGTATTCCTAGGTATTTTATTTTCTTTGTAGCAATTGTGAATGGCAGTTTGTTCTTGATTTGGTTCCCTTTAAGTCTGTTATTGGTGTATAGGAATGCTTGTGACTTTTGCACATTGATTTTATATCCTGAGACTTTGCTGAAGTTGCTTATCAGTTTCAGGAGCTTTTGAGCTGAGGTGATGGGGTCTTCTAGGTATACTATCATGTCGTCTGCAAATAGAGACAATTTGGCTTCCACCTTTCCTATTTGAATACCCTTTATTTCTTTTTCTTGCCTGATTGCTCTGGCTAGAACTTCCAGTACTATGTTGAATAGGAGTGGTGAGAGGGCATTCTTGTCTAGTGCCGGATTTCAAAGGGAATGCTTCCAGTTTTTGCCCATTAAGTATGATATTGGCTGTTGGTTTGTCGTAAATAGCTTTTATTACTTTGAGATATGTTCCATCAATACCAAGTTTATTGAGGGTTTTTAGCATAAAGGGCTGTTGAATTTTGTCAAATACCTTCTCTGCATCAATTGAGATAGTCACGTCGTTTTTTGTTTTTGCTTCTGTTTATGTGGTGAATTACATTTATAGACTTGCATATGTTGAACCAGCCTTGCATCCCGGGATGAATCCTACTTGATCATGATGGATAAGTTTTTAATGTGCTGTTGCAAACGGTTTGCCAGTATATTATTGAAGATTTTTGCATCTATGTTCATCATGGATATTGGCCTGAAGATTTCTTTTCTTGTTGAGTCTCTGCCAGGTTTTGGCATCAGGATGATGTTGGTCTCATAAAATGATTTGGGAAGAGTTCCCTCTTTCTGAATTATTTGGAATAGTTTCAGAAGAAATGGTACCAGATCCTCTTTGTGTGTCTGGTAGAATTCAGCTGTGAACCCATCTGGACCTGGGCTTTTTTTGTGTGGTAGGCTCTTAATTGCTGCCTCAACTTCAGACCTTGTTATTGGTCTATTCATAGTTTTGGCTTCCTCCTGGTTTAGGCTTGGGAGGACACAGGCGTCCAGGAATTTATCCATTTCTTCCTGATTTACTAGTTTATGTGCATAGAGTTGTTTGTAGTATTCTCTAATGATGGTTTGAATTTCTGTGGAATCTGTGGTGATTTCCCGATTATCAGTTTTTATTGCAATTATTTGGTTGTTCTCTCTTTTCGTTTTTATCAGTCTGGTTAGTGGTCTGTCTATTTTGTTGATCTTTTCGAAAAACTAACTCTTGGATTTATTGATATTTTGAAGGGTTTTTCTTGTCTCTATCTCCTTCAGTTCTGCTCTGATCTTAGTTATTTCTTGTCCTTGGCTAGGTTTTGAGCTTTTTGATCTTGCTCCTCTAGCTCTTTCAATTTTGATGATAGGGTGTCAATTTTGGATCTCTCCACTCTTCCCATGTGGGCATGTATTGGTATATATTTTCCTCTACAGACTGCTTTAAATGTGTCCCAGAGATTCTGGTACATTGTGTCTTCATTCTCGTTGGTTTCAAAGAACTTCTTTATTTCTGCCTTCATTTCATTGTTTATCCAATCAACATTCAAGAGCCAGTTGTTCAGTTTCCATGAAGCTGTGCGGTTCTGAGTTATTTTCTGAATTCTGAGTTCCAACTTGATTGCACTATGGTCTGAGAGACTGTTTGTTATGATTTCAGTTGTTTTGCATTTGCTGAGGAGTGCTTTACTTCCAATTATGTGGTCAATTTTGGAGTAGGTGTGATGTGGTGCTGAGAAGAATGTATATTCTGTGGATTTGGGGTGGAGAGTTCTGTAAATGTCTATCAGGTTTGCTTGTTCCAGGTCTGAGTTCAAGTCCTGGATATCCTTGTTAATTTTCTGTCTGGTTGATCTGTCCGATATTGACAGTGGAGTGTTAAAGTCTCCCACTATTATTGTGTGGGAGTCTAAGTCTCTTTGTAAGTCATTAAGAACTTGCCTTATATATCTGGGTGCTCCTGCATTGGGTCCATATATATTTAGAATCGTTAGCTCTTCTTGTTGTATCGATCCTTTTACCATTATGTAATGACCTTCTTTGTCCCTTTTGATCTTTGTTGCTTTAAAGTCTATTTTATCAGAGATGAGAATTGCAACTCCTGCTTTTTTTTGCTCTCCATTTGCTTGGTAAATCTTCCTCCATCCCTTTATTTTGAGCCTTTGTGTATCATTGCATGTGAGGTGGGTTTCCTGGATACAGCACACCGATGTGTTTTGTTTTTTTATCCAATTTGCCAGTCTGTGTCTTTTGATTGGTGCATTTAGCCCATTTACATTTAGGGTTAATATTGTTATGTGTGAATTTGATACTGCCATTTTGATGCTAGCTGGCTGTTTTGCCCATTGGTTCATGTAGATTCTTCATTTTGTTGATGCTCTTTAGCATTTGGTATGCTTTTAGGATGGCTGGTACTGGTTGTTTCTTTCTATGTGTAGTGCCTCTTTCAGGAGCTCTTGTAAAGCAGGCCTAGTGGTGACAAAATCTCTGAGTACTTGCTTGTTCATGAAGGATTTTATTTTTTCTTCACTTACGAAGCTCAGTTTGGCTGGATATGAAATTCTGGGTTGAAAGTTCTTTTCTTTAAGGATGTTGAATATTGGCCCCACTCTCTTCTGGCTTGTAGAGTCTCTGCCGAGAGATCTGCTGTGAGTCTGATGGGCTTCCCTTTGTAGGTGACCCGACCTTTCTCTCTGGCTGCCCTTAGTATTTTCTCCTTCATTTCAACCTTGGTGAATCTGACGATTATGTGCCTTGGGGTTGCTCTTTTTGCGGAGTATCTCTGTGGTGTTTTCTGTATTTCCTGGAGTTGAGTATTGACCTGTCTTGCTAGGTTGGGGAAATTTTCTTGGATAATATCCTGAAGAGTATTTTCCAGCTTGGATTCATTCTCTTCATCACATTCTGTTACACCTATCAAACGTAGTTTGTGTCTCTTCACATAGTCCCACATTTCTTGGAGATTTTGTTCATTCCTTTTGCTTTTTTTTGTCTGGTTTATCAAAGATAATATGGTTGTAGATATGTTGTGTTGCCTCCGATGCTTCTGTTCTGTTCCATTTGTCTATATCTCTGTTTTGGTACCAGTACCATGTTGTTTTGATTACTGTAGCCTTGTAGTATAGTTTGAAGTCTGGTAGTGTGATGCCTCCGCTGTGTTCTTTTGCTTAGAATTGACTTGGCTATGCGGGCTCTCTTTGGTTCCATATGAAATTCATGGTGGTTTTCCAGTTCTGTGAAGAAATTCAATGGTAGTTTGATGGGGATAGCATTGATTGTGTAAATTACTTTGGGCAGTATAGCCATTTTCACGATATTGATTCTTCCTAACCACGAACATGGAATGTTTCTCCATCTGTTTGTGTCCTTTCTTATTTCATTGAGCAGTGGTTTGTAGTTTTCCTTAAAGAGGTCCCTTATGTTTCTTGCGAGCTTATTCCTAGGTATTATATTTTCTTTGTAGCAATTGTGAATGGCAGTTTGTTCTTGATTTGGTTCTCTTTAAGTCTGTTATTGGTGTATAGGAATGCTTGTGATTTTTGCACATTGATTTTATATCCTGAGACTTTGCTGAAGTTGCTTATCAGTTGCAGGAGCTTTTGGGCTGAGGTGATGGGGTCTTCTAGGTATACTATCATGTCGTCTGCAAATAGAGACAATTTGGCTTCCACCTTTCCTATTTGAATACCCTTTATTTCTTTTTCTTGCCTGATTGCTCTGGCTAGAACTTCCAGTACTATGTTGAATAGGAGTGGTGAGAGAGGCATCCTTGTCTAGTGCCGGATTTCAAAGGAATGCTTCCAGTTTTGCCCATTAAGTATGATATTGGCTGTTGGTTTGTCGTAAATAGCTTTTATTACTTTGAGATATGTTCCATCAATACCAAGTTTATTGAGGGTTTTTAGCATAAAGGGCTGTTGAATTTTGTCAAATGCCTTCTCTGCATCAATTGAGATAATCATGTGGTTTTGTTTTGCTTCTGTTTATGTGGTGAATTACATTTATAGACTTGCATATGTTGAACCAGCCTTGCATCCCCGGGATGAATCCTACTTGATCATGATGGATAAGTTTTTTAATGTGCTGTTGCAATCGGTTTGCCAGTATTTTATTGAAGATTTTTGCATCTATGTTCATCATGGATATTGGCCTGAAGTTTTCTTTTCTTGTTGAGTCTCTGCCAGGTTTTGGTATCAGGATGATGTTGGTCTCATAAAATGATTTGGGAAGGGTTCCCTCTTTTGGATTATTTGGAATAGTTTCAGAAGAAATGGTACCAGATCCTCTTTGTGTGTCTGGTAGAATTCAGCTGTGAACCCATCTGGACCTGGGCTTTTTTTGTGTGGTAGGCTCTTAATTGCTGCCTCAACTTCAGACCTTGTTATTGGTCTATTCATAGTTTTGGCTTCCTCCTGGTTTAGGCTTGGGAGGACACAGGCGTCCAGGAATTTATCCATTTCTTCCTGATTTACTAGTTTATGTGCATAGAGTTGTTTGTAGTATTCTCTGATGATGGTTTGAATTTCTGTGGAATCTGTGGTGATTTCCCGATTATCGTTTTTTATTGCAATTATTTGGTTGTTCTCTCTTTTCTTTTTTATCAGTTTGCTTAGTGGTCTGTCTATTTTATTGATCTTTTTGAAAAAACAACTCTTGGATTTATTGATTTCTTGAAGGGTTTTCTTGTCTCTATCTCCTTCAGTTCTGCTCTGATCTTAGTTTTTTCTTGTCTTCTGCTAGGTTTTGAGCTTTTTTGATCTTGCTCCTCTAGCTCTTTCAATTTTGATGATAGGGTGTCAATTTTGGATCTCTCCACTCTTCTCATGTGGGCACTTATTGCTATATATTTTCCTCTACAGACTGCTTTAAATGTGTCCCAGAGATTCTGGTACGTTGTGTCTTCATTCTCGTTGGTTTCAAAGAACTTCTTTATTTCTGCCTTCATTTCTTTGTTTATCCAATCAACATTCAAGAGCCAGTTGTTCAGTTTCCATGAAGCTGTGCGGTTCTGAGTTATTTTCTGAATTCTGAGTTCCAACTTGATTGCACTATGGTCTGAGAGACTGTTTGTTATGATTTCAGTTGTTTTGCATTTGCTGAGGAGTGCTTTACTTCCAATTATGTGGTCAATTTTGGAGTAGGTGTGATGTGGTGCTGAGAAGAATGTATATTCTGTGGATTTGGGGTGGAGAGTTCTGTAAATGTCTATCAGGTTTGCTTGTTCCAGGTCTGAGTTCAAGTCCTGGATATCCTTGTTAATTTTCTGTCTGGTTGATCTGTCTGCTATTGACAGTGGAGTGTTAAAGTCTCCCACTATTATTGTGTGGGAGTCTAAGTCTCTTTGTAAGTCATTAAGAACTTGCCTTATATATCTGGGTGCTCCTACATTGGGTCCATATATATTTAGAATCGTTAGCTCTTCTTGTTGTATCGATCCTTTTACCATTATGTAATGACCTTCTTTGTCCCTTTTGATCTTTGTTGCTTTAAAGTCTATTTTATCAGAGATGAGAATTGCAACTCCTGCTTTTTTGCTCTCCATTTGCTTGGTAAATCTTCCTCCATCCCTTTATTTTGAGCCTTTGTGTATCTTTGCATGTGAGGTGGGTTTCCTGGATACAGCACACCGATGTGTTTTGTTTTTATCCAATTTGCCAGTCTGTGTCTTTTGATTGGTGCATTTAGCCCATTTACATTTAGGGTTAATATTGTTATGTGTGAATTTGATACTGCCATTTTGATGCTAGCTGGCTGTTTTGCCCATTGGTTCATGTAGATTCTTCATTTTGTTGATGCTCTTTAGCATTTGGTATGCTTTTAGGATGGCTGGTACTGGTTGTTTCTTTCTATGTGTAGTGCCTCTTTCAGGAGCTCTTGTAAAGCAGGCCTAGTGGTGACAAAATCTCTGAGTACTTGCTTGTTCATGAAGGATTTTATTTTTTTTTTCCACTTACGAAGCTCAGTTTGGCTGGATATGAAATTCTGGGTTGAAAGTTCTTTTCTTTAAGGATGTTGAATACTGACCCCACTCTCTTCTGGCTTGTAGAGTCTCTGCCAAGAGATCTGCTGTGAGTCTGATGGGCTTCCCTTTGTGGGTGACCCGACCTTTCTCTCTGGCTGCCCTTAGTATTTTCTCCTTCATTTCAACCTTGGTGAATCTGACGATTATGTGCCTTGGGGTTGCTCTTCTTGCGGAGTATCTTTGTGGTGTTCTCTGTATTTCCTGGAGTTGAGTATTGACCTGTCTTGCTAGGTTGGGGAAATTTTCCTGGATAATATCCTGAAGAGTGTTTTCCAGCTTGGATTCATTCTCTTCATCACATTCTGGTACACCTATCAAACGTAGGTTGGGTCTCTTCACATAGTCCCACATTTCTTGGAGATTTTGTTCATTCCTTTTGTGCTTTTTTCTTTAATCTTGGTTTCTCATTTTATTTCATTGAGTTGATCTTCAACTTCTGATATTCTTTCTTCTGCTTGGTCAATTCGGCTGTTGAAACTTGTGCATGCTTCGAAGTTCTCGTGTTGTGTTTTTCAGCTCCTTCAATTCGTTCATATTCCTCTCTAAGTTGTCCATTCTTGTTATCAATTCCTCGAATCTTTTTTCAAATCTTTTTTCAAGGTTCTTAGTTTCTTTGCACTGATTTAGAACATGTTCTTTTAGCTCACTGAAGTTTCTCATTATCCACTTTCTGAAGTCTGATTCTGTCATTTTGTCACACTCATTCTCCGTCCAGCTTTGTTCCTTGCTGGTGAGGAGTTTTAGTCCTTTGTAGGAGGTGAGGTGTTTTGGTTTCAGGTGTTTTCTCTTTTTGCGCTGGTTTCTTCCCATCTTTATCCACCTGTCCTCTTAGTAGTTGCTGATTTTTCAATTGGGTCTCTGTGTTGGCGCTGAGATTGTTGATGATGAAGTATTTCTGTTACTTGGTTTTCCTTCTAATGGTCTAGCCCCTCTGCTGTATGAGTGCTGAGGTCCACTTTAGGCCCTGCTTGTCTGGGGTATACCTGTAGCAGCTGCAGAACAGTGAGGGATGATACCAGTTTCTTCTTCTTCTTTGTTCCAGAATGATGCCCGCCAAATGTCAGTCTGATTAGTCCTTTTTTGGGGTGACTCTTTGGATATACAGGGTCAGGGAGCTGCTTGAGGAGATGGTCTGTGCTTTATAGGAGCTCCATTGCTGATCTGTGAGCTCCGTTGTTCATTCAGGGTTGTTGGGAGGTTTTTTATGTCTGCTGCAACAGAACTCATAAAACACCACCCTTTTTTTCCCCCTTAGATGCTCTGTCTCAGGGAGTTGGGGCTTTCTTTATGAATATCTGTTGCACTGTTTTGCCCCACTAGGAGGCAGTCTATTCACTATTTTCCTGCTGGGGCTCTGCCCTGCTAGGGCGGGTCCTCCTGTTGCTGCTGGGCTCCATTCTGCTGTGGAGCGCTACCCCCTTCTGGTGGAGTCTCTCTGTTATGGCAGGTTGCCTCAGCAACGGCAGGCTGCATCAGCCCTGGGCGGTACTTCAGTAGGGGCAGATTGCATCTGCAATTGCGGACGCCCCTCCCCCAGCAGGCTGCACCGTCCTAGATGCCAGCAGCAAAACTCTCAGCCCTGAGCACCTGCAATCGCCACCCTGCTTGTCCCCATGAGGGTGGGACCGGCCAAGCCCGATCACCCAGCTCCCTGCCTCAGAGTCCATCCTCTCTCTCTCTTCCTCTCCCCAAGCTGAAAGGTGGACTCTCTCACTGGCGCCCCAGTAGCCTCCCGATAGGGCACTGGGATCCGTGTGATCTCCTGTGCCACTGCCCACTACACCAGCTCAGATCACGCTTCCCAGGAGTCTCCTGGTCTGGCTCATTGTCCAAGTCCCGTTCAATCAGATGGACATGCCAATCTGCCCTTCCAAATCTCAGATTGCCGGTTTAACAGGGCACCCAGACCAGTGAGTTCCATGCCGGGTCCCACTGTGGCGCCGGCCAAAGTAGCAGCACGAGTCGGCTGTGGTAGCCGGCTGTACTAGCGTCCCGTGTCTCTCCCAAACCTGGGACTTTCAACGCTCTGTGGGCAAAAAAGGTCCATCTGACAATGCGGCTAGAACTCACCCTCTGCACCTTCACTGAGAGCTGCAATCCTGAGTCGCTTCTTGCGAGTCCTCCCATTTACATTTAACGTTAATATTGTTATGTGTGAATTTGATACTGCCATTTTGATGCTAGCTGGCTGTTTTGCCCATTAGTTGATGCAGATTCTTCATTTTGTTGATGCTCATTAACATTTGGTATGTTTTTGGAATGGCTAGTACTTGTTGTTCCTTTCTATGTGTAGTGCCTCTTTCAGGAGCTCTTGCAAAGTAGGCCTGGTGGTGACAAAATCTCTGAGTACTTCCTTGTTTGCAAAGGATTTTATTGTTCCTTCACTTATGAAGCTCAGTTTGGCTGAATATGAAATTCTGGGTTGAAAGTTCTTTTCTTTAAGGATGTTGAATATTGGCCCCCACTCTCTTCTGGCTTGTAGAGTTTCTGCCGAGAGATCTGCTGTGAGTCTGATGGGCTTCCCTTTGTGGGTGACCTGACCTTTCTCTCTATCTGCCCTTAGTATTTTCTTCTTCATTTCAACCCTGGCAAATCTGATGATTATGTGCCTTGGGGTTGCTCTTCTTGTGGAATATCTTTGTGGTGTTCTCTGTATTTCCTGGCCTTTAATATTGGCCTGCCTTGCTAGGTTGAGGAAGTTTTCCTGGATAATATTCTGAAGAGTATTTTCCAGCTTGGATTTATTCTCTGCGTCACATTCTGGTACACCTATCAAATGTAGATTAGGTCTCTTCACATAGTCCCACATTTTTAAAATACTTTGTTAATTTCTTTTTGCGCTTTTTTCTCTAATCTTGGTTTCTTGTTTTATTTCATTAAGTTGATCTTTGACTTCTGATATTCTTTCTTCTGCTTGGACAATTCGGCTGTTGAAACTTGTGCATGCTTTGTGAAGTTCTCGTGTTGTGTTTTTCAGCTCCTTCAATTCATTCATATTCCTCTCTAAGTTGTCCATTCTTGTTATCATTTCCTCAAATCTCTTTTCAATTTTTTTTCAAGGTTCTTAGTTTCTTTGCAATGATTTAGAACATGTTCTTTTAGCTCACGGAAGTTTCTCATTACCCACCTTCTGAAGACTGATTTTGTCAGTTCATCACACTCATTCTCGGTCCAGCTTTGTTCCCTTGCTGGTGAGGAGTTTTGGTCCTTTGTAGGAACGAGGTGCTTTGGTTTTGGTGTTTACCTCTTTTTTGCACTGGTTTCTTCCCATCTTTGTGGATTTATCTACCTGTCATCTGAGTAGTTGCTGACTTTTTGATTGGGTCTCTGAGTGGACACCCAGATTGTTGATGATGAAGTATTTCTGTTACTTTGCTTTTTCTAACAGTCTAGCCCTCTGCTGTATGACTGCTGAGGTTCACTCTAGACCCTGCTTGTCTGGGGTACACCTGTAGCAGCTGTGGGACAGTGAGGGATGCTACCAGTTTCTTCTTCTGCTATCTTTGTCCCAGAATGATGCCTGCCAAATGTCAGTCTGATCAGTCCTATTTGAGGTGGCTCTTTGGATATACAGGGTCAGGAGCTGCTTGAGGAGATGGTCTGTACTTTATAGTAGCTCAAATGCTGAATTGTAAGCTCCATTGTTCATTCAGGGCTGTTAGGCAGGTATGTTTAAGTCTGCTGCAGCAGAACTCATAAAACCCTTTGTTTTCCTCAGATGCTCTGTCACAGGGAGTTAGGGCTTTCTTTATGAGTATTCATTGCACTGTCCTGCTCAGCTAGGAAACAGTCTAGACACTATTTGCCTGCCAAGGCTATGCCCTGCTGCTGTGGGGTCCACCCTGTTGCCATGGGCTCTGCCCTGCTGTCATGGGCTCCACCCTGTTGCCATGGGCACCACCCTGTTGCTGTGGGCTCCACCCTGCTGTCATGTGCTCCACTCTTTTGCCATGGGCTCCACCCTGCTGCCAAGTGTAATTCCCTGTAGTCCCGTTTATATGGATGTAGTTAAAATTGCTGATGTGATGGTGGCCCACCTCTGTATTGGCAAAGTCTCTCTGTTATGGTGGGTTGCCTTGGCAACAGAAGACTGTGTCAGCAATGGGAGTGTACCTCAGTAGGGGCAGAATGCCTCGGTAATGGTGGATGTCCCTCCTTCACTGAGCTGCACCATTCTGGGTTCAGTTGTGCCCACAGTGAAACTCTCAACCCCGAGTGTTTTAAATCACCATTTTGTTTGTCCCTGTGGGGGTGGGACCTGCCAAGCCTGATCACCTGGCTCCCTGCCTCAGAGCCCTTTTCTTTAAGTTGAATGGTTGACTCTCTCTCAGGTGTTTTAGTCGCCTGCTGATAGGGCACTGATATCTGTGTGATTTCCCATGCAGCGATCCACTGCACTGGCTCAAAAGTCACTTCCCAGGAATCTCCTGGTCTGGCTCACTGTCCAAGTCCCGTTTAATCAGATGAATATGCTAATATGCCCTCCCAAATCTCAGATTGCCCATTTAACAGGGCACCCAAACCAGTGGGTTTTGTGCAGAGTGCTGCTGTGCTGTGGCGCTGGCCAAAATGGCCATGCCAGCTAAAACAGCTGTGCTGGCTTTCTGTGTCTCTCCTACACCTGGGAATTTCCCCATTCTGTGGGCAACAAAGATTTGTCTGGAAATGCAGCTAACACTCACCCTCTGCACCTTCACTGAGAGCTGCAATCCTGAGTTGCTTCTACTGCACCATCTTCCTGGAATCGGCCACTAACTCTTACACTGAGTGAGAGAATCTGAAAAGATGGAATCCAGGAGAGGAAAGCATCTTTCACCCTGAGTGAAAGGGAATAGACAGAGATGGAGTTTAGGAGGGGAAGACAGGCTTCCATGAGAGAGTGTGGAAGGGGACTCCAGAGGGGAAATCCAGGAGAGAGAAAGATGGCTTCCATGAAGGGAATGTTCCTGGAAGGGGATCCAAACATAGAGTCCCAGCAATAGGTGTCCTGACTGCAATAGAATTGATTTAAAAATCTATAATCTTGTGTTTTTTGGTCCCTAGGTATCAGATGTTCAAATGTATTCTCATGTGGTATTTTATGGCATCTCCAACAGGTTGTTCCTTGACAAGGAATCAGGGAGGTAAGAAAATTGTGTTCAAAGCAATGCTTATTCTATGAAGGCCTAGGTACTGTGCAGATAAGTTGTTTCTGAAATGGCCCCATCACATCTGTTATGGTTTGGTGCAAAACTCTTCCCCATATCCTCCTGTTTCTTGGAAGTAGAAACACTAAGTCCATGTGTAGAAGCCTCATTCCTGGGGACCAAGCTTGATTGCAAACAATGAAGCTCTGTTCTCCACAAGGCCTGGGACCCATGATCCTGGTAATGCAGATGAGAAAACTTCTGGTGCCCATCACATCCCTGTGTATCTTGACAATGAGCACTTACATAGGCACACAATGTGTATGTCTCCCTAGTATCCTGGAAGTTGCCTGGGGTGCTGTGTGAGGGACCTTGCTGACAGAATGTGTCAGGGGTATGAGTTGGTTCTCATTCAAGCACTTGAAAGCCTAGATCTTCCTTTCAATTGTGGTGAGATGCTGACCTTGATTTGAAGTCGGTGGCCACAGGTGTGTGTCTCCATGTGTCCTCCAGATACATGAATTACACTGCACCCTTTCTGCCACTGAGTTCTGAAGTCACTTCCTGGGAATCTCCTGGTCTGGCTCACTGTCCAAATCCCGTTTAATCAGATGAATATGCTAATCTGCCCTCCCAAATCTCATATTGCCCATTTAACAGGGCACCCAAACCAGTGGGTTTTGTACAGAGTGCCACTGTGCTGCAGCGCCGGCCAAAATGGCCACGCCAGCTTAAACAGCTGTGCTGGCTTTCTGTGTCTCTCCTACACCTGGAAATTTCCCTGTTCTGTGGGCAACAAAGATTCATCTGGAAATGCAGCTCACACTCACCCTCTGCACCTTCACTGAGAGCTGCAATCCTGAGTTGCTCCTACTGCACCATCTTCCTGGAATCAGCCACTAACTCTTACACTGAGTGAGAGAATCTGAAAAGATGGAATTCAGGAGAGAAAAGCAGCTTTCACCCTGAGTGAAAGGGAATAGACAGAGATGGAGTTTAACAGGGAAGACAGGCTTCCACGAGAGAGTGTGGAAGGGGACTCCAGAGGGGAAATCCAGGAGAGAGAAAGATGGCTTCCATGAAGGGAATGTTCCTGGAAGGGGATCGAAACATAGAGTCCCAGCAATAGGTGTTCTGACTGCAATGGAATTGATTTAAAAATCTATAGTCTTGTGTTTTTTGGTCCCTAGGTATCAGATGTTCAAATGTATTCTCATGTGGTATTTTATGGCATCTCCAACAGGTTGTTCCTTGACAAGGAATCAGGGAGATAAGAAAATTGTCTTCAAAGCAATGCTTATTCTATGAAGGCCTAGGTACTGTGCAGATAAGTTGTTTCTGAAATGGCCCCATCACATCTGTTATGGTTTGGTGCAAAACTCTTCCCCATATTCTTCTGTTTCTTGGAAGTAGAAACACTAAGTGCATGTGTAGAAGCCTCATTCCTGGGGACCAAGCTTGATCGCAAACAATGAAGCTCTGTTCTCCACAAGGCCTGGGACCCATGAACATGGTAATGCAGATGAGAAAACTTCTGGTGCCCATCACATCCCTGTGTATCTTGACAATGAGCACTTACATAGGCACACAATGTGTATGTCTCCCTAGTATCCTGGAAGTTGCCTGGGGTGCTGTGTGAGGGACCTTGCTGACAGAATGTGTCAGGAGTATGAGTCGGTTCTCATTCAAGCACTTGAAAGCCTAGATCTTCCTTTCAATTGTGGTGAGATGCTGACCTTGATTTGAAGTCGGTGGCCACAGGTGTGTGTCTCCATGTGTCCTCCAGATACATGAATTACACTGCACCCTTTCTGCCACTGAGTTCTGAAGTCAGCTCTGGAATAAACTCAGCCTGGTTCATAATTTCAGGGGATGAAAATGCCAAAGATAACAGAGGATTTGATAAAACCTCCAGACTTGGATTTCCTGTTTGTTTCCCTGTCTTGCTGTATCCAATGTCACAGGGCTCTGCAGTCTCTGGCAAGTTCTCTCTTAAGAGGAAAGTGAGACAAAATGGTTGTTTCTTGGGGGACATGGTGGCTCCTGCCAGTTGTCCTGGTGCTTGAGGAGGTGAGGCCATGAGTTCAAGGCCAAACTGAGCAATGTTACATGCTCTCATTGATTGACAAAAAAAAGTTTGTTTTTATTCACTACAAAGTAATAAAGAAGCTCCAGTGACAGCTGGAGGTGTCTCATTCTTTGGTACAAAATATAGCCCCTTATGGTTTTAAGAAAACCCACAAAAGACATAGTGGCAGTGTCCTGGGACAGACAATTGTGCTCTCAGTCTCCAGGAAAGTGTAATAAAAGGTGTTCATATACTTCCCCCTGAGATCTCAGTGGCTGTAAGAAATGGGAACAATGTACCTCCCTCTCCTCCTCTCTTTCCTGCACCTTTAGAAAGAAGGCAGAGTTCAGTCTCCCAAGCTGAGGGAAGGAGAGAGGAATGGGAGGGTCTGTGAGAGGTGGAGGTCAGCACAAGGGCCTCTCACCTGAGCATTTCTGCATGGGGTGGATACTGGCACCTGGCTGTGCCCCTCAAACTGGCTTCTATCATCTGGATTCCCACCTGTAATAATTCTATTCCTGCTTCACAGAGGAAGGATAGCAGTCCCAGGAGGGGCCATGATTTCACTAAAGTCACACAGCAAGTTAGTGCTGGAGTCCAGACAAGACTCAAACCTTCAGGTTCCTAGTTCAATTTCCTGAATGAAAAAAAGTTGTAAGCCCTTTGTTTTTCAAATGCTGCTCTATTTCCCAAAGTGGAGTGGCACAAACATGGAAAAGAAGAAGCCCCAAGCTACTCCCCTGGCTCCACAGGGATGCTTATGGATAGATGGAGGGAGAGGCGCTTTACAACATCACCCTTCCTCACCAGAGCTCCGGAGAAGAGGCAAAAGTGTGCAGACAGGATCAGGTTCTAGATTTGCTGGCCAGAAGCAATTTGGGTCCTTCTGGCTAGATTTGAAGATTTGGCCACCTCCAAAAGCCACCACACTCTGGGACAGTGAGAGGTCTGGACCAGCTTTGAGAAGACCAAGGTGAACTGGGAGGTCCCAGAGCAGGCTGCCAAAGAAATGCCAAGGGATAAGCAGCCAGAGGGTAGAAATCCAATTGGGCTATTTCTAAAGCATCCCCAGTCGCTTGTTTTTTCATTCTTAACAGATGCTGCACTGTTGCCACAGAAGTCCATCCCCACATATGACACCCGGGATTCTGTCCTGGGATCACAGGATTCCAGGATGACAGCTCACAAAGGGCTTACCTGCTTATTTACTTTCAACTCTTGAAAGCTTAAAGAAATTGCTCCTGAGAGGTTCAGTGTCTTGTCCAGGGACACCCAGTTTGTGACAGAGCCAGGAGGAAAATACAGTTCAGTTCACTATCACAGGTGAGTCATGAAAAACATCCTATAAAAAGTCCTTTTGAGAAACTGTAACCCAGTTAAAGCTTCTTAAAAATTCTTGCCTTAAAGCACTCCATGTTCATTTTACTTGGCTTTCTGTGGGTTTTCTCCCCTGGGAGACAAGTCGTATTATTTGGAAACAGTTAAGTGGTGCAGCCTGAGTGTTTTGCTGTGTTAATTTTAATTAAAGAACAGTGCACTATCCTTCACACACTTTAATTAATCACCTGCTGTGTTGTTTCTGTTAGTCATTAAGGAAAAAAATGAGGTATCATTTAATCATGAAAAATTGCATGTTTCATTGATGAAAAGCATAGGTTTTAGTCCACTTGAGTATGTCTGAGTCTTAGATGGTAGGTGGTGCTGCCTCTGCATTTCTTTCCAGCCTCCCTGCTGAGCCATCACACTTCTCTATGCTCTTCCACAAGCTGCAGAAAACCAGTAAATCTCATGTGAGCTCTTTATCCATTTTCCCAGGCAGCTCTTTATTCATTCCTTACTTGGCATTTTAATGGATTTATGAGGTTTATAAGGGTCTATATGTAAATGAAGTAAAAATAGAAATAGATAAAGCCAGTCTTGAGGGAAAATATACGTGCTTTCCACATTAACTCTGATATTTGCTCTTAGTGTAACCCAGGGTCCCTGAACTTTTTTGTACACACTTTGAACTTACTTGTAACTGTTGCACTTTGAGTTCTTTTGTTTCAAAAAGTTCCAGAAAGAAGCTCAGCCTTTGCAAAAAAAAAAAAAAAAACGAGTTGGATCTTTGGTAAACTCATTACCATACTAAAAACCCTGCCCAGAGAGGAGGTTTGCTGTCATTTGCTGCACATTTCACAAAGGTAGAAGTGTGATTACCTACTGCACCTGAACTGCCTTTACTCTGCCTCCACATATAATGACTTAGCTAACCAACCCAATAAAAGCCCTGTTTTCACTCTGTTTGGGGAGGCACTGCTTTGGGGAACCATTCCCATGTCCTTTTTACTAGTTCCAAGTAATAAAATCCCCTTATTATGTCCCCCTTGGTTGTGTTCATTGGTCTGCCCAGTGATCAAACCCACCCATTGCATGTGTAACATTATATGTCAGTCTATTTTTCCATTGCTATACAGAAATACCTGATATTGGTTAAAGAAAAGAGGTTTCCTTGGCTCATAGTTCTGCAGGCTGTTCAGAAAGCATGATGCTGGCATTGGCCTGGCTTCTGGGGAGGCCTCAGAAAACTTACATGTGAGAAGGTGAAGGGGGAGCAGTTATGCCACAGGGCCAGAGCAGGAGCAAGAGAGTGAGCATGGAGGTGCCACATACTTTTAAACTACCAGGTCTTGGGAGATCTCACTCACTATCACAGGGTTAGTACCAAGGGGATGCTACTAAACTATCCATAAGAAATCTGCCTGCAAGATCCAGTCACGTCCTCTCACCAGGTCCCTCCTTCAACGTTGAGGATTACCACTGAACCTGAGATTTGAGTGGAGATGCAAATCCAGACCATCTCACATTGGCTCTTGCTAGGTAACCTTTGTTGGTAAGTAGGTTTCCTCTGCTTTCCAGTTTGCCTAGACTTTCATTTAGTCATGCATGAATGTGCTTTGAATTATGTTGAGCATGTTTTCTAGCTGTATTGAAATAAAGCCCAGCTTATTTTCTTTAATCTATAAATACTGTGATGAGTTTAATGGACATTTTTTAAAAAAAACTTATAAATTGTTTATTTTTGGAATTTTCCATTTTAATATTTTCTAAACACATTTAACCATGGGTAACTAAAATTATAGAAAGCAATACCATGGATAAAGTGGAGGCTACTATACAAGGATCAGAGGAATGGTGTCTTGGTGCTTTTGGCTTACAAATGATATGTACTGTATATAAGATCCTGTATGAAAGTACCCCTTGATACTTTTATATTTAGAAAAATGCCTACTGGTACATTTTAATTGTATTATTTTGCCATTGTTATTTATAATTAAATAAAAATTTTAAAGATTTGAATAATTTTTACTAGTTTTTTAGTGGTATTTTATGTGACTTTTCCATCATATGTTACCAATAGTAACAGCTTAGTAAAGTATGATACTTAACACAAGAAAGTACTTAATTATATTTGGTTTTTACTTTGGTTTTAGCTGGAAAATGAAGTTTCAACCACAGCAGATGACTACAGTTCAGAGGTAAGACTAAATTATATTGATTTTGAATAACATAAATAAAATGTATAAAATGTATATTTAATATTATTGTTGAAATTATTGATTGTTGCTAGTTGAGTTCTTAAAACTCATGCTTCTATTGTATTTTTATAAATATAATGTTAAGTGACTAGAACCTGAAAATTATGTATTACTGATTTTTTTTCAGATTGTTAGCAAAGGTCTTAAGTCTGGTTGAATAGCTTGGTCCCTGTTTTAGTTTCTGGAAAGTATTTGATATTGAGTTTCTTAGACATGTGACCATTACAAAATATCCATATTTAGCACAGTAAGAATAACAAAATTTTATGATATTTTGGATAGGATACTTCATTTTGACTTATGCTTTTTATAAATGCTTGAATTCTAATCGTATAAATTGTTTATTGAAGTTAATGTTTTATAGTAGTTTTACTTTAGGTGATAAAGGCTGATATAGGTATTGGCTACTTTAGGAAATACCTTATTTATGTGTTGGTAATAAGTATATGTCATTTTGTTATTTTTTATTTTCTATCTTTTTCATTTTAATTGTATTATTTTGCCATTGTTATTTATAATTAAATAAAATTTTAAAGATTTGAATAATTTTACTAGTTTTTAGTGGTATTTTATGTGACTTTTCCATCATATGTTACCAATAGTAACAGCTTAGTAAAGTATGATACTTAACACAAGAAAGTACTTAATTATATTTGGTTTTTACTTTGGTTTTAGCTGGAAAATGAAGTTTCAACCACAGCAGATGACTACAGTTCAGAGGTAAGACTAAATTATATTGATTTTGAATAACATAAATAAAATGTATAAAATGTATATTTAATATTATTGTTGAAATTATTGATTGTTGCTAGTTGAGTTCTTAAAACTCATGCTTCTATTGTATTTTTATAAATATAATGTTAAGTGACTAGAACCTGAAAATTATGTATTACTGATTTTTTTTCAGATTGTTAGCAAAGGTCTTAAGTCTGGTTGAATAGCTTGGTCCCTGTTTTAGTTTCTGGAAAGTATTTGATATTGAGTTTCTTAGACATGTGACCATTACAAAATATCCATATTTAGCACAGTAAGAATAACAAAATTTTTATGATATTTTGGATAGGATACTTCATTTTGACTTATGCTTTTTATAAATGCTTGAATTCTAATCGTATAAATTTGTTTATTGAAGTTAATGTTTTATAGTAGTTTTTACTTTAGGTGATAAAGGCTGATATAGGTATTGGCTACTTTAGGAAATACCTTATTTATGTGTTGGTAATAAGTATATGTCATTTTGTTATTTTTTATTTTCTATCTTTTTTTCATTTTAAATTTTTATTGCATTTTAGGTTTTGGGGTAGATGTGCAAAAAGTGCAAGATAGTTGCCTAGGTACACACATGGCAGTGTGTTTTGCTGCCTTCCTCCCCTTCACCCACACTTGGGATTTCTCCCAGGCTATCCTCCCAAGCTCCCCCTCTGCTGTTTCTCCCTCATTTCTCCCAATAGACTCCAGTGTGTAGTAGACCCCTTCCCTGTGTCCATGTGCTCTCATTTTTCCTCAGCTTCCTATGAGTGAGAATATGCGGTATTTCCTTTTCTGTTCTTGTGTCAGTTTGCTGAGAATGATGTTCTCCAGATTCATCCATGTCCTTACAAAGGACACAAACTCATCATTTTTGATTGCTGCATAATATTCCATGGTGTATATGTGCCACATTTTCCCAGTCCAGTCTATCATCAATGGGCATTTGGGTTGGTTCCAGGTCTTTGCTATTGTAAACAGTGCTGCAATGAACATTCGTGTGCATGTGTCCTTATAGTAGAACGATTTATAGTCCTTTGGATATATACCCAGTAATGGGATTGCTGGGTCAAATGGAATTTCTATTTCTAGGTCCTTGAGGAATCGCCACACTGTCTTCCACAATGGTTGAATTAATTTACACTCCCACCAACAGTGTAAGAGTGTTCCTATTTCTCCACATCCTCTCCAGCATCTGTTGTCTCCAGATTTTTTAATGATCACCATTCTAACTGGCGTGAGATGGTATCTCAATGTGGTTTTGATTTGCATCTCTCTAATGACCAGTGATGATGAGCATTTTTCATGTGTTTGTTGGCCTCATGTATGTCTTCTTTTGTAAAGTGTCTGTTCATATCCTTTGCCCATTTTGAATGGGCTTGTTTATTTTCCTGTAAATCTGTTTGAGTTCTTTGTAAATTCTGGATATCAGCCCTTTGTCAGATGGGTAAACTGCAAAGATTTTTTCTCATTCTGATGGTTGCCGATTCACTCTAGTGACTGTTTCTTTTGCCGTGCAGAAGCTGTGGAGTTTGATTAGGTCCCATTTGTCTATTTTGGCTTTTGTTGCCAATGCTTTTGGTGTTTTGGTCATGAAGTCCTTGCCTACTCCTATGTCCTGAATGGTTTTGCCTAGATTTTCTTCTAGGGTTTTTATGGTGTCAGGTCTTATGTTTAAGTCTTTAATCCATCTGGAGTTAATTTTAGTGTAAGGTGTCAGGAAGGGGTCCAGTTTCTGCTTTCTGCACATGGCTAGCCAGTTTTCCCAACACCATTTATTAAACAGGAATCCTTTCCCCATTGCTTGTTTTGTCTGGTTTATCAAAGATTATATGGTTGTAGATATGTTGTGTTGCCTCCGATGCCTCTGTTCTGTTCCATTGGTCTATACCTCTGTTTTGGTACCAGTACCATGCTGTTTTGATTACTGTAGCCTTGTAGTATAGTTTGAAGTCTGGTAGTGTGATGCCTCCCGCTGTGTTCTTTTTACTTAGAATTAACTTGGCTATGCGGGCTCTCTTTTGGTTACATATGAAGTTCATGGTGGTATTTTCCAGTTCTGTGAAGAAATTCAATGGTAGTTTGATGGGGATAGCATTGATTGTGTAAATTACTTTGGGCAGTATAGCCATTTTCACGATATTGATTCTTCCTAACCACGAACATGGAATGTTTCTCCATCTGTTTGTGTCCTCTCTTATTTCGTTGAGCAGTGGTTTGTAGTTTTCCTTAAAGAGGTCCCTTACATTCCTTGTGAGTTGTATTCCTAGGTATTTTATTTTCTTTGTAGCAATTGTGAATGGCAGTTCGTTCTTGATTTGGTTCTCTTTAAGTCTGTTATTGGTGTATAGGAATGCTTGTGATTTTAGCACATTGATTTTATATCCTGAGACTTTGCTGAAGTTGCTTATCAGTTTCAGGTGCTTTTGGACTGAGGTGATGGGGTCTTCTAGGTATACTATTATGTCGTCTGCAAATAGAGACAATTTGGCTTCCACCTTTCCTATTTGAATACCTTTTATTTCTTTTTCTTGCCTGATTGCTCTGGCTAGAACTTCCAGTACTATGTTGAATAGGAGTGGTGAGAGAGGGCATCCTTGTCTAGTGCCGGATTTCAAAGGGAATGCTTCCAGTTTTTGCCCATTTAGTATGATATTGGCTGTTGGTTTGTCATAAATAGCTTTTATTACTTTGAGATATGTTCCATCAATACCAAGTTTATTGAGGGTTTTTAGTATAAAGGGCTGTTGAATTTTGTCAAATGCCTTCTCTGCGTCAAATTGAGATAATCATGTGGTTTTTCTTTCTGCTTCTGTTTATGTCATAAATTACTTTTATAGACTTGTGTATGTTGAACCAGCCTTGCATCCCCGGGATGAATCCTGTTGATCATGATTTATAAGTTTTTTAATGTGCTGTTGCAATCGGTTTGCCAGTATTTTATTGAAGATTTTTGCATCTATGTTCATCATGGATATTGGCCTGAAGATTTCTTTTCTTGTTGAGTCTCTGCCAGGTTTTTGTATCAGGATGATGTTGGTCTCATAAAATGATTTGGGAAGGGTTCCCTCTTTTGAATTATTTGGAATAGTTTCAGAAGGAATGGTACCAGATCCTCTTTGTGTGTCTGGTAGAATTCAGCTGTGAACCTATCTGGACCTGGGCTTTTTGTGTGGTAGGCTCTTAATTGCTGCCTCAACTTCAGACCTTGTTATTGGTCTATTCATAGTTTTGGCTTCCTCCTGGTTTAGGCTTGGGAGGACACAGGTGTCCATGAATTTATCCATTTCTTCCTGGTTTACTAGTTTATGTGCATAGAGTTGTTTGTAGTATTCTCTGATGATGGTTTGAATTTCTGTGGAATCTGTGGTGATTTCCCTTTATCGTTTTTATTGCATCTATTTGGTTGTTCTCTCTTTTCTTTTTATCAGTCTGGCTAGTGGTCTGTCTATTTTGTTGATCTTTTGAAAAACCAGCTCTTGGATTTATTGATTTTTGAAGGGTTTTCTTGTCTCTATCTCCTTCAGTTCTGCTCTGATCTTAGTTATTTCTTGTCTTGGCTAGGTTTTGAGCTTTTTGATCTTGCTCCTCTAGCTCTTTCAATTTTGATGATAGGGTGTCAATTTTGGATCTCTCCACTCTTCTCATGTGGGCACTTATTGCTATATATTTTCCTCTACAGACTGCTTTAAATGTGTCCCAGAGATTCTGGTATGTTGTGTCTTCATTCTCATTGGTTTCAAAGAACTTCTTTATTTCTGCCTTCATTTCATTGTTTATCCAATCAACATTCAAGAGCCAGTTGTTCAGTTTCCATGAAGCTGTGCGGTTCTGAGTTATTTTCTGAATTCTGAGTTCCAACTTGATTGCACTATGGTCTGAGAGACTGTTTGTTATGATTTCAGTTGTTTTGCATTTGCTGAGGTGCTTTACTTCCAATTATGTGGTCAATTTTGGAGTAGGTGTGATGTGGTGCTGAGAAGAATGTATATTCTGTGGATTTGGGGTGGAGAGTTCTGTAAATGTCTATCAGGTTTGCTTGTTCCAGGTCTGAGTTCAAGTCCTGGATATCCTTGTTAATTTTCTGTCTGGTTGAGTCTCTGCCAGGTTTTGGTATCAGGATGATGTTGGTCTCATAAAATGATTTGGGAAGGGTTCCCTCTTTTGAATTATTTGGAATAGTTTCAGAAGGAATGGTACCAGATCCTCTTTGTGTGTCTGGTAGAATTCAGCTGTGAACCCATCTGGACCTGGGCTTTTTGTGTGGTAGGCTCTTAATTGCTGCCTCAACTTCAGACCTTGTTATTGGTCTATTCATAGTTTTGGCTTCCTCCTGGTTTAGGCTTGGGAGGACACAGGTGTCCAGGAATTTATCCACCTGTCATCTTAGTAGTTGCTGACTTTTTGATTTTGTCTCTGAGTGTATGCCCAGATTGTTGATGATGAAGTATTTCTGTTACTTAGTTTTCCTTCTGATGATATAACCCCTCAGCTGTATGAATGCTGAGGTCCACTCCAGGCCCTGCTTGTCTGTGGTACACCTGTAGCAGCTGCAGAACAGTGAGGGATGCTACCAGTTTCTTTTTCTTCTATCTTTGTTCCAGAATGATGCCAAATGTCAGTCTGATTAGTCCTTTTTGGGGTGACTCTTTGGATATACAGGGGTCAGGAGCTGCTTGAGGGGATGGTCTGTGCTTTATAGGAGCTCCAGTGCTGAGCTGTGAGCTCCGTTGTTCATTCACAGTTGTTGGGAGGATGTGTTTATGTCTGCTGCAACAGAACTCACAAACCCCCTTTTTTTCCCCCTTAGATGCTCTGTCTCAGGGAGATGGGACTTTCTTTATGAGTATCTGTTGCACTGTCCTGCCAGGCTAGGAGGTAGTCTATTCACTATTTGCTTGCCGAGGCTTTGCCCTGCTAGCGTGGGTCCACCCTTGTGCCATGGGCTCTGTTCTGCTGTGGTGCACTCTGCCCTGCTGGCAGAGTCTCTGTTATGGCGGGTTGCCTCAGCTATGGCAGGCTGCATCAGCCCTGGGTGGTACTTCAGTAGGGCAGATTGCATCCATAGTGGCAGATGCCCCTCCCACCCGGCTGCACCATCCCAGTTTCAACTGTGCCGGCAGCAAAACTCTCAGCCCCAAGTGCCTCCAATTGCTGCCCTGCTTGTCTGTGGTACACCTGTAGCAGCTGCAGAACAGTGAGGATGCTACCAGTTTCTTCTTCTGCTATCTTTGTTCCAGAATGATGCCAAATGTCAGTCTGATTAGTCCTTTTTGGGGTGACTCTTTGGATATACAGGGGTCAGGAGCTGCTTGAGGGGATGGTCTGTGCTTTATAGGAGCTCCAGTGCTGAGCTGTGAGCTCCGTTGTTCATTCACAGTTGTTGGGAGGATGTGTTTATGTCTGCTGCAACAGAACTCACAAAACCCCTTTTTCCCCTTAGATGCTCTGTCTCAGGAGTTGGGGCTTTCTTTATGAGTATCTGTTGCACTGTCCTGCCAGGCTAGGAGGTAGTCTATTCACTATTTGCTTGCCGAGGCTTTGCCCTGCTAGCGTGGGTCCACCCTTGTGCCATGGGCTCTGTTCTGCTGTGGTGCACTCTGCCCTGCTGGCAGAGTCTCTCTGTTATGGCGGGCCTAGTGGTGACAAAATCTCTGAGTACTTGCTTGTTAGTGAAGGATTTTATTCTTCCTTTACTTATGAAGCTCAGTTTGGCTGGATATGAAATTCTGGGTTGAAAGTTCTTTTCTTTAAGGATGTTGAATATTGGCCCCCACTCTCTTCTGGCTTGTAGAGTCTCTGCTAAGAGATCTGCGGTGTGTCTGATGGGCTAACCTTTTTCTCTGGCTGCCCTTAATATTTTCTTCTTCATTTCAACCCTGGTGAATCTGACGATTATGTGACTTGGGGTTCCTGTTCTTGCAGAGTATCTTTGTGGTGTTCTCTGTATTTCCTGGAGTTGAGTATTGACCTGTCTTGCTAGGTTGGTGAAGTTTTCCTGGATAATATCCTGAAGAGTATTTTCCAGCTTGGATTCATTCTCATCATCACATTCTGGTACACCTATCAAACGTAGGTTGGGTCTCTTCACATAGTCCTACAATTCTTGGAGGTTTTGTTCATTCCTTTTTGTGCTTTTTTCTCTAATCTTGGTTTCTCATTTTATTTCATTGAGTTGATCTTCAAGTTCTGATATTCTTTCTTCTGCTTGGTCAATTTGGCTGTTGAAACTTGTGCATGCTTCGTGAAGTTCTCGTGTTGTGTTTTTCAGCTCCTTCAATTCATTCATATTTCTCTCTAAGTTGTCCATTCGTGTTATCATTTCCTCGAATCTTATTTCAAATCTTTTTTCAAGGTTCTTAGTTTCTTTGCATTGATTTAGAACATGTTCTTTTAGCTCACTGAAGTTTCTCATTATTCACTTTCTGAAGTCTGATTCCATCATTTCGTTACACTCATTCTCCGTCCAGCTTTGTTCCCTTGCTGGTGAGTTTTGGTCCTTTGTAGGAGGTGAGGTGTTTTGGTTTCGGTGTTTTCCTCCTTTTTGCTGGTTTCTTCCCATCTTTATGAATTTATCCACCTGTCATCTTAGTAGTTGCTGACTTTTTGATTTTGTCTCTGAGTGGATGCCCAGATTGTTGATGATGAAGTATTTCTGTTACTTAGTTTTCCTTCTGATGATATAACCCCTCAGCTGTATGAATGCTGAGGTCCACTCCAGGCCCTGCTTGTCTGTGGTACACCTGTAGCAGCTGCAGAACAGTGAGGGATGCTACCAGTTTCTTCTTCTGCTATCTTTGTTCCAGAATGATGCCAAATGTCAGTCTGATTAGTCCTTTTTGGGGTGACTCTTTGGATATACAGGGGTCAGGAGCTGCTTGAGGGGATGGTCTGTGCTTTATAGGAGCTCCAGTGCTGAGTTGTGTTTCTGTGTGAGGTGTGTGCACTGTGGAGTGTGTGTTTGGTGAGTGGTGTGTGTCTGTGTGAGGTGTGTGCACTGTGGAGTGTGTGTTTGGTGAGTGGTGTGTGTCTGTGTGAGGTGTGTGCACTGTGGAGTGTGTGTTTGGTGAGTGGTGTGTGTCTGTGTGAGGTGTGTGCACTGTGGAGTGTGTGTTTGGTGAGTGGTGTGTCTGTGTGAGGTGTGTGCACTGTGGAGTGTGTGTATGGTGAGTGGTGTGTGTCTGTGTGAGGTTTGCGCACTGTGGAGTGTGTGTTTGGTGAGTGGTGTGTGTCTGTGTAGCAATTGTGAATGGCAGTTCGTTCTTGATTTGGTTCTTTTAAGTCTGTTATTGGTGTATAGGAATGCTTGTGATTTTGCACATTGATTTTATATCCTGAGACTTTGCTGAAGTTGCTTATCAGTTTCAGGTGTTTTGGACTGAGGTGATGGGGTCTTCTAGGTATACTATCATGTCGTCTGCAAATAGAGACAATTTGGCTTCCACCTTTCCTATTTGAATACCTTTATTTCTTTTTCTTGCCTGATTGCTCTGGCTAGAACTTCCAGTACTATGTTGAATAGGAGTGGTGAGAGGGCATCCTTGTCTAGTGCCGGATTTCAAAGGAATGCTTCCAGTTTTGCCCATTAATATGATATTGGCTGTTGGTTTGTCATAAATAGCTTTTATTACTTTGAGATATGTTCCATCAATACCAAGTTTATTGAGGGTTTTAGCATAAAGGGCTGTTGAATTTTGTCAAATGCCTTCTCTCGTCAATTGAGATAATCATGTGGTTTTGTTTTGCTTCTGTTTATGTCATAAATTACATTTATAGACTTGTATGTTGAACCAGCCTTGCATCCCTGGGATGAATCCTACTTGATCATGATGGATAAGTTTTTAATGTGCTGTTGCAATCGGTTTGCCAGTATTTTATTGAAGATTTTGCATCTATGTTAATCATGGATATTGGCCTGAGGATTTCTTGTTAAGTTTCGGCCGGGTTTTCGTATCAAGATGATTTTAGTCTCATAAAATGATTTGGGAAGGGTTTTCTCTTTTTGAATTATTTGGAATAGTTTCAAAAGAAATGGTATCAGATCCTCTTTGTGTGTCTGGTAGAATTCAGCTGTGAACCTATCTGGACCTGGGCTTTTTTGTGTGGTAGGCTCTTAATTGCTGCCTCAACTTCAGACCTTGTTATTGGTCTATTCATAGTTTTGGCTTCCTCCTGGTTTAGGCTTGGGAGGACACAGGTGTCCAGGAATTTATCCATTTCTTCCTGGTTTACTAGTTTATGTGCATAGAGTTGTTTGTAGTATTCTCTGATGATGGTTTGAATTTCTGTGGAATCTGTGGTGATTTCCCGATTATCGTTTTTTATTGCATCTATTTGGTTGTTCTCTCTTTTCTTTTTTATCAGTCTGGCTAGTGGTCTGTCTATTTTGTTGATGTTTATAAAAAACCAGCTCTTGGATTTATTGATTTTTTGAAGGGTTTTTCTTGTCTCTATCTCCTTCAGTTCTGCTCTGATCTTAGTTATTTCTTGTCTTCGGCTAGGTTTTGAGCTTTTTTGATCTTGCTCCTCTAGCTCTTTCAATTTTGACGATAGGGTGTCAATTTTGGATCTCTCCACTCTTCTCATGTGGGCACTTATTGCTATATATTTTCCTCTACAGACTGCTTTAAATGTGTCCCAGAGATTCTGGTACGTTGTGTCTTCATTCTCATTGGTTTCAAAGAACTTCTTTATTTCTGCCTTCATTTCATTGTTTATCCAATCAACATTCAAGAGCCAGTTGTTCAGTTTCCATGAAGCTGTGCGGTTCTGAGTTATTTTCTGAATTCTGAGTTCCAACTTGATTGCACTATGGTCTGAGAGACTGTTTGTTATGATTTCAGTTGTTTTGCATTTGCTGAGGAGTGCTTTACTTCCAATTATGTGGTCAATTTTGGAGTAGGTGTGATGTGGTGCTGAGAAGAATGTATATTCTGTGGATTTGGGATGGAGAGTTCTGTAAATGTCTATCAGGTTTGCTTGTTGCAGGTCTGAGTTCAAGTCCTGGATATCCTTGTTAATTTTCTGTCTGGTTGATCTGTCTGCTATTGACAGTGGAGTGTTAAAGTCTCCCACTATTATTGTGTGGGAGTCTAAGTCTCTTTGTAAGTCATTAAGAACTTGCCTTATATATCTGGGTGCTCCCGCATTGGGTCCATATATATTTAGAATCGTTAGCTCTTCTTGTTGTATCGATCCTTTGATCTTTATGTAATGATCTTCTTTGTTTCTTTTGATCTTTGTTGCTTTAAAGTCTATTTTATCAGAGATGAGAATTGCAACTCCTGCTTTTTTTGCTCTATATTTGCTTGGTAAATCTTCCTCCATCCCTTTATTTTGAGCCTTTGTGTATCATTGCATGTGAGGTGGGTTTCCTGGATACAGCACACCGATGAGTTTTGGTTTTTATCCAATTTGCCAGTCTGTGTCTTTTTATTGGTGCATTTAGCCCATTTACATTTAGGGTTAATATTGTTATGTGTGAATTTGACACTGCCATTTTGATGCTAGCTAGCTTTTTTGCCCATTGGTTCATGTAGATTCTTCATTTTGTTGATGCTCTTTAGCATTTGGTAAGCTTTTAGGATGGCTGGTACTGGTTGTTTTTTTCTATGTGTAGTGCCTCTTTCAGGAGCTCTTGTAAAGCAGGCCTAGTGGTGACAAAATCTCTGAGTACTTGCTTGTTAGCGAAGGATTTTATTATTCCTTCACTTACGAAGCTCAGTTTGAGTGGATATGAAATTCTGGGTTGAAAGTTCTTTTCTTTAAGGATGTTGAATATTGGCCCCCACTCTCTGCTGGCTTGTAGAGTCTCTGCTGAGAGATCTGCGGTGTGTCTGATGGGCTAACCTTTTTTTCTGGCTGCCCTTAGTATTAACTTGGCTATGGGCTCTCTTTTGGTTACATATAAAGTTCATGGTGGTTTTCCAGTTCTGTGAAGAAATTCAATGGTAGTTTGATGGGGATAGCATTGATTGTGTAAATTACTTTGGGCAGTATAGCCATTTTCACGATATTGATTCTTCCTAACCACGAACATGGAATGTTTCTCCATCTGTTTGTGTCCTCTCTTATTTCGTTGAGCAGTGGTTTGTAGTTTTCCTTAAGAGGTCCCTTACGTTCCTTGTGAGTTGTATTCCTAGGTATTTTATTTTCTTTGTAGCAATTGTGAATGGCAGTTCGTTCTTGATTTGGTTCTTTTAAGTCTGTTATTGGTGTATAGGAATGCTTGTGATTTTGCACATTGATTTTATATCCTGAGACTTTGCTGAAGTTGCTTATCAGTTTCAGGTGTTTTGGACTGAGGTGATGGGGTCTTCTAGGTATACTATCATGTCGTCTGCAAATAGAGACAATTTGGCTTCCACCTTTCCTATTTGAATACCTTTATTTCTTTTTCTTGCCTGATTGCTCTGGCTAGAACTTCCAGTACTATGTTGAATAGGAGTGGTGAGAGGGCATCCTTGTCTAGTGCCGGATTTCAAAGGAATGCTTCCAGTTTTGCCCATTAATATGATATTGGCTGTTGGTTTGTCATAAATAGCTTTTATTACTTTGAGATATGTTCCATCAATACCAAGTTTATTGAGGGTTTTAGCATAAAGGGCTGTTGAATTTTGTCAAATGCCTTCTCTCGTCAATTGAGATAATCATGTGGTTTTGTTTTGCTTCTGTTTATGTCATAAATTACATTTATAGACTTGTATGTTGAACCAGCCTTGCATCCCTGGGATGAATCCTACTTGATCATGATGGATAAGTTTTTAATGTGCTGTTGCAATCGGTTTGCCAGTATTTTATTGAAGATTTTGCATCTATGTTCATCATGGATATTGGCCTGAAGTTTTTTCTTTCTTGTTGAGTCTCTGCCAGGTTTTGGTATCAGGATGATGTTGGTCTCATAAAATGATTTGGGAAGGGTTCTCTTTTTGATTATTTGGAATAGTTTCAAAAGAAATGGTATCAGATCCTCTTTGTGTGTCTGGTAGAATTCAGCTGTGAACCCATCTGGACCTGGGCTTTTTTTTTGTGGTAGGCTCTTAATTGCTGCCTCAACTTCAGACCTTGTTATTGGTCTATTCATAGTTTGGCTTCCTCCTGGTTTAGGCTTGGGAGGACACAGGTGTCCAGGAATTTATCCATTTCTTCCTGGTTTACTAGTTTATGTGCATAGAGTTGTTTGTAGTATTCTCTGATGATGGTTTGAATTTCTGTGGAATCTGTGGTGATTTCCCTTTATCGTTTTTATTGCATCTATTTGGTTGTTCTCTCTTTTCTTTTTATCAGTCTGGCTAGTGGTCTGTCTATTTTGTTGATCTTTTGAAAAACCAGCTCTTAGATTTATTGATTTTTGAAGGGTTTTCTTGTCTCTATCTCCTTCAGTTCTGCTCTGATCTTAGTTATTTCTTGTCTTCGCTAGGTTTTGAGCTTTTGATCTTGCTCCTCTAGCTCTTTCAATTTTGACGATAGGGTGTCAATTTTGGATCTCTCCACTCTTCTCATGTGGGCACTTATTGCTATATATTTTCCTCTACAGACTGCTTTAAATGTGTCCCAGAGATTCTGGTACGTTGTGTCTTCATTCTCATTGGTTTCAAAGAACTTCTTTATTTCTGCCTTCATTTCATTGTTTATCCAATCAACATTCAAGAGCCAGTTGTTCAGTTTCCATGAAGCTGTGCGGTTCTGAGTTATTTTCTGAATTCTGAGTTCCAACTTGATTGCACTATGGTCTGAGAGACTGTTTGTTATGATTTCAGTTGTTTTGCATTTGCTGAGGAGTGCTTTACTTCCAATTATGTGGTCAATTTTGGAGTAGGTGTGATGTGGTGCTGAGAAGAATGTATATTCTGTGGATTTGGGGTGGAGAGTTCTGTAAATGTCTATCAGGTTTGCTTGTTCCAGGTCTGAGTTCAAGTCCTGGATATCCTTGTTAATTTTCTGTCTGGTTGATCTGTCTGCTATTGACAGTGGAGTGTTAAAGTCTCCCACTATTATTGTGTGGGAGTCTAAGTCTCTTTGTAAGTCATTAAGAACTTGCCTTATATATCTGGGTGCTCCTGCATTGGGTCCATATATATTTAGAATCGTTAGCTCTTCTTGTTGTATCGATCCTTTGATCATTATGTAATGACCTTCTTTGTCCCTTTTGATCTTTGTTGCTTTAAAGTCTATTTTATCAGAGACGAGAATTGCAACTCCTGCTTTTTTTTTGCTCTCTATTTGCTTGGTAAATCTTCCTCCATCCCTTTATTTTGAGCCTTTGTGTATCATTGCATGTGAGGTGGGTTTCCTGGATACAGCACACCGACGGATTTTGGTTTTTTATCCAATTTGCCAGTCTGTGTCTTTTGATTGGTGCATTTAGCCCATTTACATTTAGGGTTAATATTGTTATGTGTGAATTTGACACTGCCATTTTGATGCTAGCTAGCTTTTTTGCCCATTGGTTCATGTAGATTCTTCATTTTGTTGATGCTCTTTAGCATTTGGTAAGCTTTTAGGATGGCTGGTACTGGTTTGTTTTTTCTATGTGTAGTGCCTCTTTCAGGAGCTCTTGTAAAGCAGGCCTAGTGGTGACAAAATCTCTGAGTACTTGCTTGTTAGTGAAGGATTTTATTCTTCCTTTACTTATGAAGCTCAGTTTGGCTGGATATGAAATTCTGGGTTGAAAGTTCTTTTCTTTAAGGATGTTGAATATTGGCCCCCACTCTCTTCTGGCTTGTAGAGTCTCTGCTGAGAGATCTGCGGTGTGTCTGATGGGCTAACCTTTTTTTCTGGCTGCCCTTAGTATTTTCTTTTTTATTTCAACCCTGGTGAATCTGACGATTATGTGCCTTGGGGTTCCTGTTCTTGCAGAGTATCTTTGTGGTGTTCTCTGTATTTCCTGGAGTTGAGTATTGACCTGTCTTGCTAGGTTGGGGAAGTTTTCCTGGATAATATCCTGAAGAGTATTTTCCAGCTTGGATTCATTCTCTTCATCACATTCTGGTACACCTATCAAACGTAGGTTGGGTCTCTTCACATAGTCCCACAATTCTTGGAGATTTTGTTCATTCCTTTTTGTGCTTTTTTCTCTAATCTTGGTTTCTCATTTTATTTCATTGAGTTGATCTTCAACTTCTGATATTCTTTCTTCTGCTTGGTCAATTCGGCTGTTGAAACTTGTGCATGCTTCGTGAAGTTCTCGTGTTGTGTTTTTCAGCTCCTTCAATTCATTCATATTCCTCTCTAAGTTGTCCATTCTTGTTATCATTTCCTTGAATCTTATTTCAAATCTTTTTTCAAGGTTCTTAGTTTCTTAGCATTGATTTAGAACATGTTCTTTTAGCTCACTGAAGTTTCTCATTATTCACTTTCTGAAGTCTGATTCCATCATTTCATTACACTCATTCTCTGTCCAGCTTTGTTCCCTTGCTGGTGAGTTTTGGTCCTTTGTAGGAGGTGAGGTGTTTTGGTTTCGGGTGTTTTTTTTCCTTTTTTAGCTGGTTTCTTCCCATCTTTATGAATTTATCCACCTGTCGTCTTAGTAGTTGCTGACTTTTTGATTGGGTCTCTGAGTGGATGCCCAGATTGTTGATGATGAAGTATTTCTGTTACTTAGTTTTTCTTCTAATAATATAGCCCCTCAGCTGTATGAGTGCTGAGGTCCACTCCAGGCCCTGCTTGTCTGTGGTACACCTGTAGCAGCTGCAGAACAGTGAGGAATGCTACCAGTTTCTTCTTTTGCTATCTTTGTTCCAGAATGATGCCCGCCAAATGTCAGTTTGATTAGTCTTTTTTTGGGGTGACTCTTTGGATATACAGCAGTCAGGGAGCTGCTTGAGGGGATGGTCTGTGCTTTATAGGAACTCCAGTGCTGAGTTGTGATCTCCGTTGTTCATTCACAGTTGTTGGGAGGATATGTTTATGTCTGCTGCAACAGAACTCACAAAACCCCCCTTTTTTCCCCCTTAGATGCTCTGTCTCAGGGAGATGGGGCTTTCTTTATGAGTATCTGTTGCACTGTCCTGCCAGGCTAGGAGGTAGTCTATTCACTATTTGCTTGCTGAGGCTTTGCCCTGCTAGCGTGGGTCCACCCTGGTGCCATGGGGCTCTGTTCTGCTGTGGTGCACCCCGCCCTGCTGGCAGAGTCTCTCTGTTATGGCAGGTTGCCTCAGCTATGGCAGGCTGCATCAGCACTGGGTGGTACTTCAGTAGGGGCAGATTGCATCCATAGTGGCAGATGCCCCTCCCACCCGGCTGCACCATCCCAGTTTCAACTGTGCCGGCAGCAAAACTCTCAGCCCCAAGCGCCTCCAATTGCTGCCCTGCTTGTCTCCATGAGGGTGGGACCGCTGAGCCTGATCACCCAGCTCCCTGCCTCAGAGTCCATCCTCTCTCTCTCTTTTCCTCTCCCAAAGCTGAATGGTCGACTCTCACTGGCGCCCCTGTAGCCTGCCTATAGGGCCCTGGGATCTGTGCGATGTCCCATGCTGCTGCCCACTGCACTGGCTCAGATCACGCTTCCCTGGAATCTCCTGGTTTGGCTCATTGTCCAAGTCCCATTCAATCAGATGGACATGCCAATCTGCCCTTCCAAATCTCAGATTGCCAGTTTAACAGGGCACCCTGACCAGTGAGTTTTGTGCCCGGTGCCATTGTGCTGTGGTGCCAGCTGAACTGGCCACGTGAGCCAGCTGTGCTGGCATCCCATGTCTCTCCCACACCTGGGACTTTCAATGTTCTGTGGGCAAAAAGGGACCATCTGGGAATGTGGCTAGGACTCACCCTCTGCACCTTCACTGAGAGCTGCAATCCTGTGTCACTTCTACAATGCCATCTTGGAAGTGATGACATTAATTTTTATCATGTATTTTGTGTAACCCAATATATTTAACCATAAATGGCTTGGTGGGGTACACTTTTGATCTCATCTACTAACACAGCAAGTCAGATGTGTAACATGGCAAGTCAGATGCAGAACACAGCAGGTCAGACGTGGCACCTTTTATGGCTGCATAGTATTTCATGCTGTATATGTGCCACATTTTATTTATCCAGTCTATCATTGATGGGCATGTGGGTTGGTTCAAAGTCTTCTTTCTATTGTGAACAGTGCTAATAACAAACATGTGTGTGTGTCTTTATAATAGAATGATTTATAATCCTTTGGGTATATACCCAGTAGTGGGATTGCTGGGCCAATGGAATTTCTATTCTAGATCTTTGAGGAATCACCACACTGTCTTCCACAATGGTTGAACTAATTTACACTCCCACCCACAGTGTAAAACGTTCCTATTTCTCCACATCTCTCCAGCATCTGTAGTCTCCAGATTTCTTAATGATCGCCATTCTAACTGGCATGAGATGGTATCTTAATATGGTTTCAATTTGCATGTCTCTAATGACCAGTGATGATGAGCATTTTTGCATATATTTATTGGCTGCATAAATGTCTTCTTTTGAAAAGTGTCTTCATATCCTTCATC